>ML803695.1:151331-164876 GCA_009831015.1 Picea engelmannii
TATCACCACCTGAAACAACCACCCATGAATGCCCTTGCACAGCTTCGCTTGAAGACACATTGATCATGCACGAGAGTCCTTCACACTTCCTCAAATCCTAACCGACTTCATTACCAAATAACCCATTTCCACTCCACAATTTCTAGAATAAATCCACCACAAAAAAATCCTTGTTGCTCCTCGTTATTAGTGATATCCCACATCAACAGAGGTTCAAACATGCTGGATTGAATATCCTTGGTATGACTCATACAAAACATGTGTGCAAGTTGTGAAGGACACCTGCCATCTTTCCTTAGACACATCCAGTTGTGAATTGACATTGAATGCAATTGAATGGTATACAATAAATTTTGTTAAGGTATGGGACTAAGGTCACACACCCCATTTTTTATTAATGACCTAGGGATTAGGGAGGAGGCCACCTTGGCCTAGTGGTTTTCCTCACCATTGAGCTCTCTTTTTTTGTGAAAAAACAAAACTTGATCAAAATAGGGGAGAATTTTTTTGATCCTCGAGATGAGTGTACTCATTTTGTTTCACCCTGTCACTGCTTGATCTATCATGACTTTGATAACTAACATAGAGTCCCCTAGAGTGATTGATGTTTTTAAGCCTTCTTCCTTTGTGATGCACATACCCCTCCACAATGAATATCCCTTGACAAGATAGTTTGAAACATTTCCAAGCCCCAAGGTGTAGTAGACAATCCTATTTCCTTCGGGATCATGGAACCCCCCCCACACCTGCCACCCCTCACTTGCACTAAGTTACACTAACAAACACTTAGCTAATTATCCATCATAATAGTTAGCCATTCCATTAACCAAATATAACTTAACCATTATATGTTCCATTAGTCATTTACCAATATTAACTTATCCATTCAAAAGTGACAATTATACCAAATAATTGCATCATAAAACATGCACCAACAACAATATAATACATGACCATTTATAGTAGGAACTCATTTCGTCCAGGGGAAATATTCACCTGAACCATTTAATAGCTAAGTCCATAAACAATGATATCAACCAAGGTGTTAGGCTTTTCTCAAAGTGCACCAAGGCCAAGATTCATTTACAACAATAATGAAACAATGACTTGAACATACTGAGCATGAAGCTAAATGGTTGTTACAACAATATTTCACAAAACACTCCTATACAACAAGTATGTACCTTGCACCAATGAACACAATTCATCTCACAAAGGAACTACCCATGATTACCATACCCAAAACTCAATCTTAACTCTGCAACAATTTGTCCATCTTGTGAAAACCTCATCGAATCGTTGAACACATTATCCATCACATGAATAAAATGCACAATTCCTCCAACCAAATTACAAATGAACTCTTAGTCCTATTTTAATACCAAATGTGGATATCCATGTGTTTTTCCTTGAAATGAGCCAACCCACATGCTTTTCTCAAAATGTGCTAAATTGGTTCCTCTAGCCCATTGGGAGGACATGGTCCACTTTCAAGTGTATAGTTTCCTTCAAGTCAAAACTTGGCTTGTCCCAACAAGCCCAATAACATGGATCCAACTCCATTGATGGTGCTACGAGGTGTCATCTAATTTCCCATTTTCAACCAAAACCCCAAGGAATCTATTGAAACCATGCTTAATGAATCTCACTTACCCCTGTCCAACAAGGATCTTACACCTAAGGCAAGCTTCCTTATCCAATATGTTAGGAGGGCATGCCCGAGTTGTTGTTGCGAGTCACCTAAATCCATAACCATAGGTGAGTTCTTTAATCCATTGTCCAACTATGCACTATGCATCACCAAGTCAGGTGCATCACGCCTTTAGACAAAACCATGGCAAGGCCAAGTTTCTGTCTCAAAGCCCATGAAACAATTATCTTGTGTGGTTCCAAGGTCTCCCTATAAAAGACACACACATTGGTTCCTTCATACACTCATTCGAGTTTTCATTTATGTTGCCAACAATTGCTCAGAAAGTCATCCCACTTCATTGAGTCAACTTGTTCAACATGCAACTTCAATCTAGTTCCATTTGGTAAAGGCCCTTAAAAAAATGAATTTAGACATGGTTATTTCTTGTTCAATCACGTCATTCTTCTTAGATGAAAAAATTATTTTATTATCATCCACTTAAGCCAATTTGATTTGTCAGAAATGTGTTAAGCCCTTTTGATGATGGAGGAAAAACAAGCTCTTTCTTGGAGGTCGCATGTTTGAATTGAGAGGTGGTAGGCTATATACATCTCCTCAAGTTTAAATAGTGAAATAAGGATCCTTTCTTTCAAAAACAAGGAAATCTCAAGTAGTGAAATAAGCATCCTTTGTTCCAAAAACAAGGGTCTCAATTTTTTTTACATTTAAGTGATCTTAAAATTAAATTATTATTATTATTAAAATATTAAAGCAATTTAATTATTATTATTATTGATGTATGAAATGGTTTATAGTTACACATTCTCTAAATTTCTATTTAAAACTATAAAATATTTAACAATGCTTTGTCAATAATTAATTATATTAATAAATTCTTAAATAAATATATTAGTTTGTGAATAAATCCATTTTTTTTATGAGTTTTTTTTTTTTTTGGAATTATCCAAGTTCTAGATTGTGTTAAAACCAGTGTAGATCCATTTAACTCAAGATCTATCAAGAGTTTAGAGGGATCAAATCTCTTTAGGTGCAAACCTTTAACCTTTCATAAGTTTTGCACTCTAAAAAAGATTTGCACCTAGAGAGATTTGATCCCTCTAAAAGCTTGATAGATTTGAAATTAAATAAATCTACACTGGATGTTATTTATTAGGCGATTTTTTCGGGGAACATTAGCCCGACAATAAATTGCTGAATCCACATTCAAAAATAAATTTTAAACAACAAAAAATAGTGATTTCATACAAATTTATATCACCCAATTCCAGCTAAAAAAAACCATTTCAATTTCATATAACAGTTAGAGAATGCCATTTTAAAATCAAATTTCCACTCAATTAAAATATAACCATAACTCCTAAAATCCTATCTTCTCATCGAATAAATAAATATATCTTCTCATCGAATGAATGATAATCTACTCACGTAAATGCTAAATGCTACTTCCGAATACGTTAAGTAGCTAGCAGACTTATTCAAACGGCCTTGATTCCAACGGCTACATCTAACGTATGAAATCCCCTTTCAAATGCATCCACCACTTTAATTCTCGTTCTCCACTCTTCGACCAAATATTATATCAATCAAACAAATTCGAACCCGTTGATCCTCCTTTCCCTCTTCTGAAAGTTCTGCGGGACCTTATTCCCTCCTGCGAGTTCACTTTAATCTATCATGGCTGATGCCGATCGCTCCAAATCCAAGTCCCGCAAAAGGCCAAGAGAATGCACCGAACAGAGGAAACATAATGCCAACACTTCAGAGAATGTAGGCATCGAAGAACGAAGGAGATCCGCCAGGATTTCGGAGCGTGGAGCAGAGCCCAGTAGCGATGATAACAATGAGGAGATGGAGCCTGGTTTCTCTGCAATTTTGAAGAGACCAAGAGCAGACATGAATTCTTCGCCAAGCTCACAGAGTCCTAAAGCCCAGACGAAAAGAAAGAAGAAAAAGAAGAATACGGTTATCATAAAAAATGCGGTTTCTGAGTCGGATTCCGAGAAAGAAGCGACGGAGGCAGCAGATGAGGGCGAGTGTTCGAATCCCGGAAACTGTGATTTAGGCAACGGCGGGTCAACGAAGAAAACTCGAGTGAACAAAGGCGTGCCGCTGCTGGGAGGGGCAAGCTGCAAGGGATGGACTAAGGAGCAGGAGATTGCACTGCATAACGCTTATTACACAATCAAACCCGTACCCAATTTCTGGAAGGAGATAGCCAAGCTGGTATGCCCAAATCTACTCAATGCCCTCTTCCTTCTTTGCTTTTTTTTAGTTACCTTTCGTCTTTACTCCATTTTTGTTGCTGGGGTGAGTGGAGAACGCATAGAATTTCATTTTTTAAAAAGAAATTACATGACGCCAATAAAAACTTAACCCGGGGTAGTGCGTAGGGTTTACCAAAGTCTGCTCCCTTGAAAAGTCCATTTCAGCATAATGAACGAAACCGTTCTCAATAAATTATGAAAATCAAACACCCGAAAAGGCACTAAGAAGGCATCAGAGGGCTACCCAACCCTTAAAGAAGCTTCCAAACAAATATTCCAGTATCCCTCTAAACGATAATGGCTATGCTGGTTAAGGTACTCAATATGCTTGCATTCTCTTTTTCTTTTCATCTTATTCTACTTCTTTTAATTCTAGTTATCAAAGAAAAAACATAATATTCTTTATTCTATTCTATTGGTTTTTTTTTTGCGTTTTTTTTATTCTGGGCTGGTTCAGCTGAGTGCTAAAATACGAAAAAACATAATATTCTTGATGCTATTCTATTGGTTTTTTTTGCGTTTTTGGATTCTGGGCTGGTTCGTCTGAGGGCTAAAATACAGCTTCGCATTTAGTAGGTGTCCACGTTTTCTCCTTGTATGTTCATGGACTTAGATTGCCTAATTTTTGATGAATTTGCCTAATCCGAGCCTTAAAATATGGTACAAAAATCTTAGCATGCCTTGATTTTGGCTTTTGACAGAGCGTACATTTTTGTTAAGATCATGACAGAGGAGTTTAGCAATCAACACCACCAATATCGACACCAATATCGAGGTACATAAAGGGCTTGGTGCTCTTGGTGCTTTTGATTAAATGGCAATTCCATACCCTCATACGTGATAGAATCCAATGAAAACGCTGCAATCTTGCCAATCCTGAAATCCTGAAAACTGTTAAGTCTGCTGAATTTTGAATGGGATATGAAATTTTACCTTCTCCATATTCTCCATATGAAGTCCGATGAGGTTGGAACCACTCTCAAACATCCTCTGCAACTTTTACTTCAAGAATTTAAAATTACCATTAATTGCCAGCATTTTTGGTCAAATTTAATCAAAAACCAAGTCAAACCAAGTCAAAATAGGCAGATTTAGTGTTGGAAATGCATCGTACGGATGTTGGTAAAGCCCAGAAATGATTTTCTGGCTGTACAAGACGTGTTTCCCACACATGGGACACATTCATATGGCCACAAATGTGCTTCAAGGCCGTACCATGTGTTTCCGCGTTTTCGTATGGAACTGGTATGGCCCTATTCTAGATGTTTCCTGCAACATAGGCATGAACCTGCTTGTCCTGTTCTATTGAACATCTTTTGATAGCAAGGAATCATTGCATTCCAAGAAATCATATCATGTTTTTATTTATTTATCTAGATTCTAAACTATGTTTTAGCATTAGATTGAACACTTTACATGCATAGTCTGTGTTTCCCCACTTGGCATACACACTGACAAGTCCATTCCCAGAAGAAACACTAGGCTTGAGCCCAGTTTTGGTAATGTGGGCATAAACCTCCTTGTCCTGTTCCATTGCTTGCAAGCACGCACAGACACTGAGAACCATGGCAAAGGACTTAGTTCATCCTGATGGCTTCTGGTTGCATTTGTTGATAAAGTTGCCAGGCATCTTGGGCATGTCCATGGTGGTCTTGCCAGTATCATGGTAGTCCCACATTCAGTTGAGTCATTTTGTCAAACATTTGACGCTCATTCTTAATACACCCACACCTATGTTTGGCATACATGTGAGCATATGGCACTCGCCACAAGATATCTGACTTGGATCCAGTTTAAATGATGCGGGCATGAATCTTCTTCCTTTTTTCTATGCCTGCACATACATTAACATGGTGACAAATATCGGTAGGCTTCAGTCTTCCCTCTCCGAGTTGTCTAACTTGGGAATTTCTTTCCCATCTCTATGCTGGGCATATGCTGCCATCGTTGCATTCCATACAACTTCATTTCATCCAGTTATATTTTTGAAGAACCAATGTGCATCCCCCTGTCAAATGAAACATACCTATTCACCATTTTGTTTGATTCGAACACGCTTGAGTTTAGGCCACCAGTTTTGATGACATGGGCATGGACCTGCTTGTCCTGTTTCATTGCTTACCATGGCAAAGGACTTAGTTCATCCTGATGGCTTCTGGTTGCATTTGTTGATAAAGTTGCCATGCATCTTGGGCATGCCCATGGTGGTCATGCCAGTATCATGGTAGTCCCACATTCAGTTGAGTCATTTTGTCAAACATTTGACGCTCATTCTTAATACACCCACACCCATGTTTGGCATACATGTGAGCATATGGCATTGCCACAAGATATCTGACTTGGATCCAGTTTTAATGATGCGGGAATGAATCTTCTTCCTTTTTTCTATGCCTGCACATGCATTAACATAGTGGCAAATATGGATAGGCTTCAGTCTTCCCTCTCTGAGTTGTCTAACTTGGGAATTTCTTTCCCATCTCTATGCTGGCCATATGCTGCCATCGTTGCACTACATACAACTTCATTTCATCCAGTTATATTTTTGAAGAACCAATGTGCATCACCCTGTCAAATGAAACATACCTATTCACCATTTTGTTTGATTCGAACACGCTTGAGTTTAGGCCACCAGTTTTGATGACATGGGCATGGACCTGCTTGCCTTCTCTCAGATCAGCAATTCCATTAAAGTGAGGCAGCAGCAGCAGAGAGGCAGAGCTACTCCACTTGGTTCCAAAGTGCATCCCTTTTTTAGCTTTTGGGTTGTATTGATTGTGGTGGCCAAATGATAGTTTTAGAATATGTGATGGAATGAAAAGTTGTGTTTTTTAGCAGCAAACAAGCAAATAACATTAGCACTAGGAAAGTCTGAGCTTCCACCAGGCCTGCATAGCTGCAGCAGACAGAACAGTTATGAAGGGTGATATGGTCTGGCTTTATTCCTGTTTGTTATATTTGACAGAAAACATGGATGCATCCTCACATTGCCCATTCTCAGCATAGCTAGAAATTATATCATTCCAAGATATTACATCTCTTCCAGGCATCCTGTCAAACACTTGGAACATATCTCCCAAACTTGGAATAAAGTGCAGCAAGAGCACTTCCAGCCAAACTGGCTTTATTGCTCAGTTTAAAAATCACTAGTCCATTCAGGATTGCATTGCTAAATGAAGTTGTATCAGCAGTTCAATGAACTGGTTTTAATATATTCTGGCATCTGTTCTTTATTCTCTCCTTAGCTGTTCCTCATTTTGTTGACTCTTCTAGGAGACATATTCTCGTTAACTTCACCTTACGAATTAAAAGAGAACTATTCCCTCTGATGATTGATCTTTTTCTGAAATTGTCAAGTCCCAAATCGAAACGAAGAAAAAATTCCTTTTTGTTTGGCAACCCCTCTCAAAATGCAATTTGTTCTGATAAAGCATTCCTCCCACCTTTAACATACTGAAGCAAAGTCTTAACATCTTCAGTTCTACTTTTTCCATTAACTGCAATGGCTTCCTTGTAGGATTGTCACAATGTTTGTATGATTTACTGAGGTGCCTGTTCAACATCTGCATCATCAAGGACCTCAGTGTCACATTTCTTGATTTGCTCAACATTATTTTCCTCCCTTGTTTGCTGCCATTGCAAATATAAGTGACAGATTTTTCCAAGAGTAAAACTGACTTTAATAATGGAATCACTCTGAATAAAAGTGGGACAAAATACCTATTTCCCGAGGAAACAATTCTCGTTACTACTGTAGAACTTAACTCACAGCTCAGTATGCTTTTTTAATTATTTTTATCAGCAGTATGGTTTATTATATTGTAATGGGTATTCTTGGAAAAGCCGCATTAGTTTTCATTCTTTCATATCATGTAGAGTTGTATACTTCATTATCTGAGGATTGTTTACTTGATTATCTTATACTAAATGCCAAGTAGTTAATCAACCATATTGACCAGAAACATACAGATACAGAAATGCTCTTGCAAGATGCATTAACATAAGACCAGTGCTTGAAAAAAAGAGAAGCCTATGTAGCAGTCAAGGGTAACAAGATTTAGCATGTACTGTGTTGTTAATGTCCACTTAATATCCCATTGGATGTCAGAAACAATGGAAGTCCCACCAGTCATCAATGCTTCATATTATTGGCTCAATATCATTTCACAGTGATTATTGCGCCGAGAGGTGCTCTACAGACCAATATGGAGGAGATGTTCATGTAACGTAACACATTAAAATAATAATAAAACATTAAAATAATAATAATAAAACATTAAAATAATAATAATAAAAACTAATAAAAAATTATGTCGGCTCCATTATTTTTTCGCAAAGGAAAAAATCTATTATATTCCTGTGCGAATATACATGTTCCGGCTCATAAAGAGCTTCATTCTGTCAAAAAATAACAGTCCAAAAATAGGCCATTGCCTCTACTTTCTTGAAGAGCTTTCTGTCCCTACTAGGACCTCCGGGGAAATACATGTTCTGGCCCATAAAGAGCTACAGTCTGTCAAAAAGAAAGTCAAATAAAGTCCAAAAAAATAGGCCACTGCCTCTATTTTTCTGAAGAACTTTCTGTCTATTCTCCTACTGTATACATTTCCTTAGGCCTGAGGCGCCATTAAGTTTGTACAATGGCTATACATATTCGTACAAAAACCAAAACAGACCAACTGTGGATCTCGTCCTGTCTTTTTTTGAGAATAAAAGCTAGAAGTGGAACTCCATGGCTTCAATCTCTTCACCATAGAAAAATTCATAAAGACCGAAAGCCCTTTTGGAAGCGAGAGAGCTTCCTTTGATAGTTCACCAACTTTACTATTGAGTTCTCGCAGGATGTTCTCGCAGGATGTGGTTAAATGACAACCATTCAAAGGATTGATAAGATAGCTTAATATCCCGGAGCAGAGGGGCAAGCCTGGCGTTTGTCGCTGTGACTTTTTGACGTGCCCAGTCAATTACAAACTTAGAATCGCCCATCACCTGGAGTTTCTTTATATATATTTTTTAATTGTTGTTTCCAACAACGTCCAGAGAGCAATAAATTCGGCCATGTTGTTGGTGCCACTACCAGGAGCATATCTTATGTGCTTGTAGTGAGAATGGTTCAATAATACTACTCCAACTCCACAAACCAGAGAGCTTGGCATGCCCTGTCGAAGAACCCCCAAGGAATTTCAAAGTCAATTGTCGGCATGGTCGAAATCCTTGTCTTTTTGGATTTTTCTTCTACTTCAAATTTCTTAGCCAGGTTTACTATGATGCTTGCCGTGATTTCCGGGGGGTGTCTTTGTCTCGGAAGATACTCGAATTGCGTGCCCACCAAAAACTTGAGACTAAGATGCTAGGAAGCCCTGCGAACTGTTGAATTGATTTATCTTGAATCCAATCTTTGAAGCAATCTTCCAGGCTGTCCTTATTCCATGCCGACTTTGGCTTGAACTCTTCCTGGATTAACTTCATGACTTGCACTGCATATGCCATAGACACAACCAATGAATAAGTGAGAAACTGTTTCTATCTGAGATTTACATAAAGAACATCTACTAGGACCGGACCATCCTCTCTTTAAGCCATTATCCCAAGTAAGCAGTTTATTATTAGAGCCAACCATAGAGTAATCTGATATTTCAAAGGAGCCTTTAATTTCCATAAAAGACTTCACCACCACTTTGCATCCCCTTCGAATTGAGACTCAACCCAGTTTTTATAACCAACTTTTGCAGTGAAAGATATTGTCTTCGGGTTTTTGGACCAATACATAATGTTTGGATCGTCTTCATTAAGAGTAATGAAATTTGAGATAAGGAGGCCGATGAAGAGGTTCCATTCCTCGACTTCCTGTCTGCTTAAACCCAGAGTTTCCATCGATTTCCAACCTGCTCTGCCTCTTAGTTGGGGGTATTGAGATTTTGCGTCGTTTAGGGTAAAGAGATTTTGGGCTCTAAGGGATTCGATTAGGGGGGTCGAGAGGCAAAAATTATTTTTGCCTCCCAGCCATGGGTCCTCCCTGAGCCGTACTTTGTGGCTGTTCCCTATTCTCCATACAATCCAATCGCCAATTAAAGGGAACACCATGACTAAGGCTTTCCAAACATTTGAGCCATTGAGGGGCTTATGCGGTTGTTTGAACCATTCATCGATGGTTAAGGAGGGGAAGTACTTGGAATGTAGAACTTTGGTTCAGAGGGATTCTTGTTGCGTGAGTCTCCACAATGTTTGACCTGCTAATGCTTTGGTAAACAAATGGATGTTCTTTAGACCCCACCCTCCCAGTTCCTTGGGGATGGTGATCAAGCTCCATTTTGCTAGTGGTATTCCTCCTGATTGACGCAAGCCCGACCCTAAGTATTGAAAGCTGAGTTTCCGGATTTTAGTGAGTATCCCTGTGGGGATTACGGCGGTGGAAGCCCAGTAAACTGGAGTACTCTCTAGTACTAATTTTAAGAGTACTAGTCTGCCTCCTCTAGAGAGCAGTCTATTTACCCACATTGAAACTCGAGCTTCAATATTTTTTACCAACCAACCTAGTTTTTGAATCTGTAACAATCCGACTTGAGGTGAAACCCGAGATATTTAATGCTTTTGAAAGATCAAGTTTGAGAATAGCTTCTTTGTGGTTCTTAACCTTGACCGAGTGGAGCACCTCCTGTGCTACTGCTACTACATCGTGGATCTATCTATGCTGGAGGAAGCCAAATTGTTCCTCCAATATGATTTCACTTAGGATGGGATTCAAGCAACACGCCAGGACCTTAGAAATTATTTTGTAAATCACATTGCAGCAGGATATCGGTTTGAAGTCCCCAAAGGAGGCGTTATCCTGCTTCTTGGGGATTAGACTAGGAAGGTGGCGTTTAGGGCGTCCAACACCTTACCTGAGCTCTAAGATTCCTTTATTGTCATTAGAAGATTGCTTTTAATCATCTCATAAAATCCTTGAAAGAATTCCACCGTAAAACTGTTTGGGTCAGGGATTTTTCCTTTTTGCATGGAGGAAAGGGATGTGAGAATCTTGGGTTCCGACACTTCCTCCTTCAAGGATTTATTCATTTTTTCAGTAAAGACGACTAGAAACTTGGCTACCACTTCCAAAATTTTCTGAATGGAGCATCCTGTTAGCACTGGAACTTAGAAGTCACCTCTTGATTGCAGGGGAGGTAAGCCCAGTACCCATCAAATTATATTTCACAATGAATAAATTTAAAGGGGGTCGAATGGGTGCAAACTCAAGATAATATCGTTCTAACTTAGAAAACTGGACCAGCATGCACAAGGAAGTGAGGTCTTGATTAACTTCAGTCAGTAAGTTGTAGTAAGGGTGAGTAGGTGGAAGAACTGGTGAGGAGAATGTAGAGGTCTGCTATGGACATCAGGTCTTCCAACAACCTAAGGAGGAAAAGATTCAAATGCAAGATCCTCTTGGATTCAAAACTTCAGACACTAAAATATGTCTAAACGACACAATTACAACATCATGATGATCAAACTTTCATCACGATGCTGCTGTAACAGCTTGACTGGATCCTCCATGCCCGAGCTACTCAGTGTAAGAGGGAAAAAGATAACACAGGAAACTGATTAAAACTGGGCAAGATACTGCTGTGATCAAACCTACATCACAACAACATAACTACCCTCGACTGGATCATCCATGCCAGAGTGTTCTAACACAGCTATTACAGAGAAATGAAAAGGAAACTGAATTTCATTAAACAAGAAGTCTCAAATACAGATACATAACCAAAAGAACAAGAGCTTCATCAAAACTTTACAATACGAGAGCCTAGCTCAACCATCGACCTTTATAAAAATAACATAACTCCCTACATATACTCAAAAATTTCGTAAACAACAGCAGGGGCTTGCTTGAGCTTCCATGGCACTGCGTCTTCTCAGTCAGACTGTGCATACAGTCTCTTCTGCACACGCCTTCCCCTGTCAGGCGAAATCTTGGCTTTGCCAGTCCCTGTATGTCTCTTCGGTCAGAATTTTCTGACTTTCCATTCATGGGGGAAAGACGATGTTTCAACCACCTCCTCCCACTTTCATTAACTGCTTCATCGGGATCAGAACGAGGCCGAGTCGACCTGGCACCTGGAAAACGTGGCAGCCTCTTTCTACGGCCAACACCGACGTTTCGGCCCTTAGCGTAGCTCACATGAACTCTGCACCTTTACCTGCATGTGACCTTGGGCCCACTCTCGAGTGCTTCACGACTTCGGGCTTTGGGTGCCCTGATGTGAGCCACTCCCGACTCTCCTGATTCCCGAACTCCCGAACTGGAGCTTAGCGAGCGCTAGCTCCCCTTCGATATGACCTCCGCTATGACCTGGGGCTCTATCCCCGAATGTTTCGGGACTTCGCTTCTCGAGGAGTCGAGGCGTTGCATGCCTTCCTCACTTCAAAATTCCCGAAGTGGCATTCTCTGCTGTCCCGATATGTGAGCGCCTTAGCACAACGCACCCCGACTTTGGATGACACACATTTGTGGGTTTTTAAGCCCCCTTCTTTCGCATTTTGTCACCCAAGGGCCAAATCCAAAGGAAAAACATCTCCCTGCAAGGATATGTGATAACATTAGGCTCCATGGGGGATAGAGTGCTCCCAGTGAGGCTCTAAGAACTCCTTTTGCAGTTCCAGTCGCCTTCTGCAGTGGGCTATGGAGTCAATCTCAAAACACCCTGTTGAGGAATACTGGCCGATAAGTAAAAACGAAAATAAACACACATGCTCCAAGGAGCTTATTTATGTACAGTCCTAAACTAATTTAATTTTTACACAATGTTAGCAAACTTCTAGACTGTCTGGTAATATGATCCTTCTCTTTACTGCAGATAATCCACAAAAGGCTAAGGAAGTATGACAACAAAACGAGGACATGGCTTGGAACACTGACTATACCCCCAAATGATGATAAGGTGAATAAATCTGCAGGCTCCAATGATTTTGGAAAACACAGTTCCATATATAATCCCATAGGGTCACAAAATTTATAATCAGGGGAGCTCAACTGGTAAGAAATTAACTCCTGTCCTTTATTGCGGCTTACCCATTGTGTGATGTTCTTAGAGTGCACAGGTGGGTGGAGAACTGATGCAGGCTGGTTGATACCAAGTGATACCTGCTTAATTACAGGTTCTGGATAGGAGATAAACTGCCCACTAAGCTCCTCCTTTACATGTTGCTCTGTGTTTTCTGCGAGTCTAGGGTAGTTGATTTCCACCCAATGCTTTTCCTTAATTAATAAAGGAAAAGGCTCTATAGTGTGGTTTTGGAAATCTTTCATAACACCATACTCGCCTGTGAGTATTGGTGAAGTAAGCAATTTGAAAATTTCAAAAAATCTGAAATGTATGACTCCAGGTATATGGCCACAGGATCATGAATAATGTGACAGAATCCTGGCTACTTTAGAAGACCAGGCTACTCCTCTGTAAAATTCTCTCTGCTTGCAAATAAATGCCCTCCTTGTTCTTTTGAAACCAACTCTTGATCATCAACAGTTGTCGTCTCTTCTTCATAAGAATGGTCACAAGATAAAGGTGCAGCAGGATTTAGAATATCATAACTATGATCAACCAAGAACATACAGTTATCTATGCAATCAACCACTGCTACATG
>ML803696.1:31480-70018 GCA_009831015.1 Picea engelmannii
TAGGGCTTCTTCATTTCATTCTAGTAGTCTATATAGATTCCCTTCACGTCTTCCAATAACCCTAGCATCTTCTATGCTAGAATCTTTATGCCATGATAACACATTTTCATCTATGAAGGCTATTCTGTTTCCTTTGTCTTCTAAACATGATATTGATACAAGATTCTTTTCTAAACCAGGTACATATAGAACGTTGCTTAAATGAACATGATTACCTTATTCCAGTTTGATGGAGGCTTGTCCAAATCCTTCGACGGGGTAGGTGCTTTTGTCTCCAAGCTCCACTTTGTATGATGTATTTCTCTCATTTAGAGATGAGAGTCTAGCTTGATCTCCCGTCATGTGCCTGGAAGCTCCACTGTCGATTATCCACATATCGTCTTCAATTGTCCCGGTAAGTGTTGAGTAATGTAAGAGACTGATTGTTTCACACATGTCTTCGGTTGACTGATAACTGGTCATGCCTTGATCCAAAACTTCAACTGCGTCTTTTCTCTCTTCTGAGAAAGTCAATAGGTGCGCTGAGTTAGGGCGCATCTGGATATCTTCTCCTTGAAAAAAATGCTCCATCACAAGGTGTCGGATCTTAGAATTAGGGTTTCTGCAACTTCTGCTGCTAGTAACCCTAGCCGCAGTTCTTTGGAAGTTGCTCTTGCTTGTAACCCTAGCGACAGTTCCTCAATGAGCTCAATACCTAGCGGTTATGTTTCCTTCCAACGTTTTAGGCTGACTGAATGGGTGTGGGCCCATAACCTATTAGAATATAGAGGATTGTGCTCATTTAACCATTGACAATATCCTCGTCACCCAACCACAGGCCTTAAGCCACCCTCCGAGCACCTTGACCTTGACCGAGAAGAGAATTCTGGCTGCAATCAATAGCCAAGAGAGGCTAAATGCACCAAGCAAAAGAATAGAAACAAAACTGAATAGATGATCCCACCCAGAAGCTAGCGCACCACTTTCCCATATTTCCCAGAAACTTGTGCACCAAACGACTGCTGCCTGCAACTGCCTGCGCAGATATTGCTCTCACTGTAACTGCTGAGATGACAAATAATGAAACTGGCACCCTGTATTTATAGTGGACTGGCCAATCTAACTAGGGCCAACCTGGCCAGTCTAACTGGGCCAACTTCTGCTTCTGGGCATCAATAAATTCAATATAAATATATTTGTTCAGCCGACAACTTGTCTAGGGTTTCCTTTAATTCTTTGCTTCCTTCCGGAGGATTCTAGTCTCGTCATAGGTCATAATAGAGGTCCATACCTTCCGAAGCTACCATAATATTAACTCTATGAACTATGAATGACATCCTACGACAATAATCCAGAAATTTAAAGTGGATCTGGTATCGAACGAGGGATCGTGGTGCTCTTCGATTGGTTATTTTTCCCTTTCACAAATTTGACTTGCATGAGTTTGTTTGGAAGACATACAACTAATCCTGAAGAGATCCATTTTCTTACATTTCTCATGATCCAATAATGATATGAAGTTGTTACAACCCACTTCCTCGATTAGTGACCCACAATCTAGTAATAGGTAAGAAAAATTTGGTTGGTCATCAAATTGAAAAAACTCCATGCACCTGTGAATGGATGCAACAACCAAGGTGTCTAATGCATAACTGGAAATAGGAGCTTCAGAGAACGAGGTGCATGTTTACATTTTGTGTTTTTTTAAAATCCCTCATGAAATTATTGCCTTTAGTATCCTCTTTATATACAACATGAGTGGGGATGATGGTTAAGAACATGTGATTCCTCCTAAGAGGTCACAAGTTCAAATCCAGAGAGTGGTAGAGTATGTATACAGAAAATCGATAACTAAATATTCTAGAATCTAAAGGAATTTAACCTTCATAGTGTAGATTTCAGTTTTACTTGTAGTGTTTGTTGTGACGAACTATTCCAGTGGAATATCCATGGAAGTTTACAGATCATAGACATGCATTTATCCACAAATACATCCTTTAAAAATGTAAAATATTTATGAAGGAATCCTTATGCAAATTCTTCATATCACAGGTTGTTATTACTTTTCATACCTGTACAATTTACTTCAACATATCTTGATGTTACCTAATCCATTGATGTCTCATGGATTCTCACATGATCCCTTCATCAACCATATCAACAAGCATCCTCTTGTCTTTTTCCTTTGCACGAGATTGTCTACCATAGGCAACTATATCATCAACATATTCAACCATTCTACTACACAAAATGGTAACTAAACTGAGCAGTATACACTTCTAAAATGGTAACTAAACTGAGCAGTCAATTTGTTCAAATGTTTCCCCTACAAAGGTAGACTATCTTGTCACATTCATATACTAGTTGTAAATCCTCAAACAACCTAAGTATGTAGGATGCAAATTTTACAATGTTATTGTAATCAACTTTATATCCTCTTAAATCTGATTGCACATTCTACGACCTTTTAAAATGTCAGTTGAATGAAGTAACCAAACTCTCATAATAAGTTGTCCAAATTCAAGTTCTCTTTCTTCCAATACAGGAGCTCTGAAAAAGATTCATATGCATAAATACACCCTTCAATTCTTGATCAATATTACTATACTTCTTGTATAGTTCCCTTACTAAGAACATTTTATCACAAGTTATTGTACTCATGTGTTTTCAAGCCAATCTGATTTTGAATTTATTCTTGTAGAGGGTTGTGCTCCCTTCACATTGTCAACTCAAATTAGACTTTCACATGTGTTGATGAAAAGGAATGGCTATCCTAATACTGACATTTTCAAATCTTGTTGGGCTAAAGCAATACAGGCGAGATTATTACCTCATGTTTATAGTCTTTTGCAAAAATATCAATTAATCCTCAAGAAATATGTTCTTAGGACGAATGTTGTCTTATATGTTGTGTTATGAAAAAGAAATAAAGAAAATGTTTGTAACATAAAATTATAATAGATTTAATGAACAATCATAAAATAGAAAATATGAAATAAATATTACACATATAGTCCAAAATGAGACCCCAAAATCATCAAATGATTTTATTTATTCAGTTTTGAAATACAACCAAAAACATTCTCTCATACCCCAGAATGGGTAAGGACAAAAATAAGACTTAGAATTCAAAGGTGGAATATTACATCACACATAGATGACTGGTGTCTTCTAAGTAAAACAAGACTGAAAAATAACTGGGTCAACAAGCCAAAGTGTGTCACCGCTTTGACTCTGCACAAAATTCCTAATTAGTACTGAAAATCAATTCAGGAATCTAATAATAATTTACAGACTATCAAAAATAGATGGTCAATATTTTGAAGCATGTCAACAATCAATGCTTCTTGATCCTTCTTATTGCCACTTTCAGTAAGACCCTGGTGTCAACAAGAAGTTCTTAGCTTTTAATTGTTTTAGAAATGAATGAAGTAGTAATGTAATCTCACTCTAGAGCAAGAGCAAACCTTATCAAAGTTTTTGCTTATATCTCTCCTCCTTCCATTTGCTTGTCCCTTCAATTCTTCTTTTATTTCCCCAAAACTAGTTTTGAGTGGTTCCAACCACTTTTAGTTAAGTAAATAACTTTCAGTTCAATAGGGACAACTCATAATTAAGTATTAATAAATAATGATAAGGGTATAATAAATATTAACTAATAGGTGGGAATCCCCTAACAACTTTATTGTTTAATTCTCAAAATATCCTCTTGTTCCTCCATCAATAAATATGCATCAATGTCATCAAAACATCATTATAAACATATATCCCAATCAACTCATACATTAAATAACTCAAAGCATACTTGTGACTCCAAAATACCAAATATATATGCATGTATATGCCCAAAAATAAGTAATTTAACAAGCTGTCCAAAATATACTTTTGTCCAGAAATAATCCAAGTCTATCCCAACAGTGAAACCAAAGTAAAATAACATGATAAAATCAGAAATCATACTTTTTGTGTGAGGGAGTTTTCCCTCGTCCACTTTCCTTAGAGTTTGTCATCTTAGGCATCTGTGAATCTGCCTTCATGGGCATTTTACCTTTAACTACCGATGCTTCTGGGTGCATATCTTCAAAAGGGGTACGTCCATCCTCATGTCCAGGGTGATGGGAATGTGATTTTATTGAGTGTGAGGATGCTTCAGATTGGCCAGACTTAGAAGAATTGGCCAATTGTTTCCCTTTGGAAGGTTTAGGTTCTTGGGAAAGGGACTTAAGTATTTTTAGTGGCTGAGTTGAATAAGCATGAGATACTTCAGATGCAATGTGCAAGGAAGGCCTCTTAGGTGGAGGAGGAGGTAATGAAAATGACATTGTGGGCCATCCATTAGCATGAACTTGGGGAGGATCTACAACATCATTCCAGCCATCATTGATATATACCTCGGGTGGTAACGACACATGTGGTTTTACTGGTATGCCAAAGATGTTAGGATGAGAGTGCAAAGGTAGTCTTTCGGGTGGAAGCAGAGGTTGAAAGGATCTTTTTCCAGCTAAGTTTAAGAAACCTATATGTAAGAGTTTATCAAACTCTTCGGAATCAATATTTAAGTAAATTGAAAATCATAGTATTTTGTTCCCCCTTGCCAAAAATTATTGTCCTTCTTCCTCTGCCTCTGTTTCCTCTTCCATGACTGTCTCTACTGAAGCTCGTCTATTAATCATAATTCTAGGTTAGCATATGTATACTATGGAAAGTTAAACATCAAATACCATTTGAATTAACATAGTCTTAAAATAGTTTTGACTTGATCAACAAGAAAGAATGCATACAACCAAGGATAAACGAGAAAGTTAACTTCAAGATAAACTTTCATCTCTACTTTGAAATACTTCACCACCACACACAACTAGTCATTATTTAAGAACATGGGAATTACAATGTAATTGGGAATGTTAAGGGATTTGTAATGTATGGAAAGAGAACACAAATGACAAGGGAAATAATGTTACATGTTCAGAATAATAACCCATCAATCATAAACCATGTTCCAATATCCAAATCTATGCCAATAATCATCTCACACTTATCATGTCAAACATATCTTCATTAACCTCTATCATATCCATTGTTTATGTCCAATAAACCTTTGGATTTGTTCATGTATCAAGGGGGAAATATATGACTTAAAATGAACATGATATTTGGGAACATGGAATAATTTATGTAAAATGAGCGTTTGGAGGGGATTGGCCCTGAACAATCAACCATTTTCCAAAATATATGAATTCATCCCAAACAAAGTTCATTAAAGAGAAACTATCTAGAAATATATCCTTTTCACATTCTTCTCTCGACCATAATTTTAATCGATCAAAAATATTCTTGCTATCAAAATATATATGCCAATCTGATAGAAAAACATTTCTTATTTCATACAACAGGGGAAGAAGGTGAGTTTTTAAAATCATATATGTTCCTGGGAATTAACAGAATGACGAATGAAAAGTGAGAGTATGATGGATATGATCATGTATGTATAAATAAAACATTTCTTAATTCTCAGAAAACCCAACCACAGTTTTATTACAACTCAGAAAAGTATGCCTCACAACCAATGACTAGGACTCCAAACCCATTTTGCATTTACAGACAACTTTAGTATATACACATAATTTTTGTATGGAGTTTTTTTTTAATAAGCATCAATAACATACAACAATTCTTACATGAATTGAATATGTTAAATAAAAATCGATGCCAATATTTCAGAGTCGAAAGATGTATGGTATAGTCATCCGGTTATTTCGAAACATGAAAGATAATTCGTTGGTAAAAAACCTTTTCTTCTAAACCTTTCTTCAATCAAACCCAATGAAAGTGCCCTAAAGTATTTCCATACACAAATCATATATCAATTATCAAATCAACGAAGGTTCGAAATTGGTTAATGTTACCCTTTTTCTTTGTAAAATTATATCAACCTTTACCAGAATCTTAACAAAATATTTATGTATATAGAAAACAAAGGTATCGGGTTGTACATGCATACAAAACCCTCATAAGCTCGAGATTCAAAATAATTTTTGTTGTGTACATGACCCCAATCCCATGGTTTATCATGGAGAAAAATGACCAAACAATTCCCCAATTTTAGAGTTACGGTGCCAACAATAGGGTTTCAAATACAAACATATCCAACAACATGATCACGTTTAGGGAATTTATTTACAATGAAAGGTTGAGTAGCATTAAAGGTTTCCAATTGAAATACATGGGTTTAAAACCCTTTAAAACAAAAAACAAAAAGAAACATGTAGAAGGAAACCCATGAATATTTTCCACTTTTAATGAAGACTCCAAGCATAAACAAGTGAGACATGTTGGAAAATTGGTTGTCATTGATGTCAACCCTAGAATAAGCCCCAAAGAAAGTCCCAAATCCTCTAGAAGTGATGAGTTTACTTCGAGTATCCAAAGTGGTACCATTATGGTGTATCTCTAAGCATGGCCCTCATGGGAAGACGCTTTGAAGAAGCCTACAAGAATCCCTTGTCGTCAAGAAAATAAGTTCCAATGTATGGTCAAGAAGTCCTAAAAGTATGGTTAAAAGGCCCTGAAGGTGTGGTAAAAAATCCCACACTTGATTGAAGAAAAAAAGCATGAAGGGCATTGAAAATGCATGCAAAACTTCCATGGATTGATATTTCTTGTCAAGTTGTTTCCAACGGTAGGTGACAGGCCACGTGGTTCCTCATGATTGAGGATATATTCCCTTTTAAAGATGATCATGAGAATTTTCCCCATTGCATGAGTCAGACCTATTTGGATTAAACGTTTAAAATACAATTGAAGTTAGATATCAAGTCGGCCCTACCTAAAATAAAGATTAAAATTAAGTTAACTTTACATGGTCAAGTCGTCCCTAAAAGGATGCTAAATCTAGTATAAATAGGCACTAAAGATTCTCACTTTATGTCATCACATCATTGACTTATGTTCTGAGGAAATCAAGCAAACTCTGCGGTTTATCTTTGGCGCGGATCGAAGGAGGATTCAAGCAAATGTTAGAGGCTAATTTTGGTGCAAGTTTTGAAGTTTATTCTTGGATTATCTTGAGCGAACTTCAGATCTATCTTTGTGTATACAAGTGAAGTTTCAAGACTATTTTCTAGTATGAGTTCCATAGGTATTTTGGTCGAATTTAAGGGTTATTTTGGAACGAACCTCAGCTGAGTTTAAAGACAATTTTGAGGTGAGGTTCAAGGGTACTTTGAGAGAATATCTCAGGTCTGTCTTGTGTGAATTATAGAAACATATTAAGACAAGTTTCAAGGTAAATCCAAGAGAATCTCATATCTATTTTGAAACATTTTAAATGAAGCCTGAGGTCTGACAGCAAAGAAGAAAGATCTGGTTGGTGCGAGTTTGAGGGACATCTTGGTGCAAGTTATAGAAGCAACCTAACCAAAGTTCAGACCTGGTTTTGGTGTGTGTTTTTCTAAGATATATTGGGAGAAGTTTTCATATATGTTTAGGAGGAGGTTTTGACCAACTATTGAGGGACTATGTTTGCAGTTCAAGATATTTTTCTTGGCCTAAATACAACCTAGCAAGGAAGCACATTACAAGGACTGTCTCAGCAAGAGTTAAGGACAAAGATATGGATTTTTTTTGGCCAAATTAGGAGAATTGTTCTAGCAAAGATGCTAGAAGAATAAATATGTCATTGCGAAGATGAAAAAGCATAGCAATAAAAGGTATTGATCAAGGGTAAAAGAATATATCTCTCCCGGTCATCAAGGAAAGGGAATTACTTGGAAAAATCTATCAAATTCAGTTCTATTCATAGGTTTATTCTGGTAAGTCCTAAGTTTTGTTAAGATCATTTTGAAGCTAGTATTAAGGTGAAGTTGTAGCATTAAATTTTGAGAAAATAAGTTTTGAAATAACGGTGGTTGGGTGGTGCTCGAGAAGATTGGTGTCTTCAGTTTGTAGGTTGGTGCCTGAGAAGTGTGAGTTGGTGCTCACAAGGGGGTTGGCGCCTCCTTCTAGTTGGTGCTAGAAAATCCAATGGATTGGTGCCTCCTTCGAGTTGATGTGGAGAATATTGGAAGTTGGTGCTTCCGCTAAATGTAATATTCTAATATATTAAAACGCGTTCAGTGGTTTTCTCCCATTTGGGTTTCCACGTAAAATCCTTGTGCACTATGTATATAATATGGTTGTGTGTTTCAATATATGATATCTTGAATGCAATTATAAGTATAAAAAGTGATAAATTGTTTAGACTGATTCACCCACCCCCTCTTAGTATCCTTGAATATATTGACAATTGGTATTAGAGCAGGACCTTTGGGAACAGTCTAACCACTGGAAGGTAGATCGTGGATTGCACTAAGAATGGGATGCCATTGTTTGATGGTTAGAACTATGCTTTCTGGAGAATAAGGATGAGAACATTTTTGAAAGCATAGGGATTTGATGTCTGGAAAGCAGTAGTAAACAGATACAAGCCACCTACTTCTCCCCCAACAAATGTAGCTAGAAAAAGACTCTATGAAAAACAAATTAAGGCTATGAATGATATTCTAAGTGGCCTGGTCGATTCAGTATATGCCAAGATTATGAATTGCCACTCTATAAAGGAAATTTGGGACAAACTTCAAAACATTTATGAAGGAGATGCCAAAGTCAAGGGGGCCAAGCTTAAAACTTACAAAGGTCAATTTTAACATCTAAAAATGAAGGAATATGAAGATATTGTAGCTTATTTTCTATGAGTTGATAAAATAGTTAATGCTATTAGAGGATTGGGAGAAGAAATTAAAGGTTCGGTAATTGTTCAAAAGATATTAAGGTATCTTCCAATGAAATTTGATCCTAAGGTTTAAGCCCTAGAAGAAAGAGAATATCTTTCTACATTGAGCATGGATGACCTACATGGAATACTTATAGCTTATGAAATGAGAACAGAACAGGATAATCCATCCAGAAGATAAGAAAATTTAAAAGCATCTAAGAAGACAAGAAAGAACAAGTAAAAGTCAAAGTCAAGCTCCAGTTGTAGCAATGATTCAAATGAAGATGAAGAAATAACCATCTTCGTGAGGAGGTTGAAGAAAGGAACTGGAAAGTACAAAGCTAAGATTCCCTTAAAATTCTTTAATTGTGGAAAAATTGGTCATTTTTCTTCCAAATGTCCTTGCGCAAATGTTTCATATAGTGATGAAGTAGAAGAAGTTCCTAAGAAAGAAAAGAAATATCATAAAAGAGACAAGAAAAGAAATAAAAGAAAATTCTTCAAGGAAAGTCTCTATTCAAGAGAATATAGTTCTTCATCTGTGAGGATAATGAAAGTGATAATGACTCAAAAAGAGTGCTCTTTATAGAAATGGAAACCCAAGAAGAAACCCTTGAAGATGATGAGGAAGACTGTGAATATGAAGGAGAAGTGCATATTGAGGAAGAACTAAGCAATGCCTTAACAGATCTAAAAAGATAAAGGAAGAAAAACAAGTCGCTCAAGAAAGAACTAAGCGAGCTAAAGGAGTATTCTCAAAGTCCTAGAAAAAATTCTGAAGAAACATAGTAGATTATCATCCGTCTAAAATTCCAATTGGAAGAAGCCAAAATGATTGAAGAAACACTCAAAAACTAGTTGGAATAATAGGAGAAAATAAAGGAAAGCATGGAAGTAGAAATAGTCTCACTAAGGAAGGAACATCAGAAGAAGGACATCCAACAAAAATTTGGTAATAGAACCAAAATATTGGATGAAATCATCAGTATTCAAAAGCCATGCTATGACAAGTCTAAACTAGGATACAAGCAAACTCATACTAAGAAGGGTTCAAGCTCCATGACGACAGGAAAAGAAATAGAAAAAAATAGTTATGCGTATGTCATCAGAGGTCCCATCAAGAAGGAAGAATGAAAGCCTTCAAAGGAGAACATTCAAGAAATGGATATCATCCAAGAAGAATATCATCCAATCAAAGGGAAATGAAATCAACAACCATCAATGGAGAGGACTCAAGAAGAAGATTACAGAAGAGTTACACCACCTAGAAGATCTCCCACACTTAGGTACCAAACCATCTTTCTTGGATTATGTTATTCCTGCAACAATTTTGGGCACAAGGCTATAAATTGTAGATCTTATGCTAGGAACAAAAGAAACTATGGAGGATACCCTAAGAATAAATATCTCAGAAAGTCTCATGAAGCTTATAACAAAAACTATAATAGTTTTGGCTCATTGAATAATGAAGTAGAATGCTACAAATGAAACAATTTTGGACACATAACCAAATATTGCAAGTTGATCGTTCCTCCAAGGGAACCGAAGCAGGATTTTGGCATTCATGTAAAAGAACCGTCAAGAATCTAGAAAAGGAAGTATGATGAACTGAACATTAAAGAATGTGTGATTTATCTACAATTCCAAAGAAGAAAAAGTGAATGGTACGTTGATAGTGGTTGCTCAAAGAACATGACAGGGAACAACGACATATTTGTAACACTAAAGAAATAAAAATATGGATTAGTTTCAGTTGGCAATGATAACTCAACCAAAATTATAGGAAAAGAAACGATCAAGCTTGGACGCAAAGACGCCATGGTAGAAAATGTTCTACTTGTCAAAAATATGAAGCATAATATGCTAAGTGTGAGTCAAATGTGTGACCAGGGACACATACTTCTATTTAACTCAAATAAATGTGAAATAAGGAAACAAGGATCATGCATATTGGTGGAGACAACAATAAGGACTCCAAACAACATATACATCTTGAATGAAATCAGAAAGGAAAGATGTTTCTTGGGAAAGGAAGATGAAAGTTGGATTTGGCATAGAAGAATGAACCATATGCACTTTGAAAATATTGTCAAAATCAACAGAAAGGAATCGGTAAGAGAAATTATTGAAATTTCAAAGCCAACAAACACTTTGTGCAAGCACTGCCAGCATGGAAAACAAGCAAGACTTGAGTTCAAGACAAAGGAATACTCAACAACAAAACGATTGGAGATTGTACACACTGATCTATGAGGATTGATGA
Source organism: Picea engelmannii (assembly GCA_009831015.1). Lineage (NCBI taxonomy): Eukaryota > Viridiplantae > Streptophyta > Pinopsida > Pinales > Pinaceae > Picea > Picea engelmannii. The sequence continues at coordinate 42,475 of ML803696.1, forward strand.
GAACAAAAGGGATGAATGGTGAACAATACTTCATGTTTCTTATTGATGATTACACAAGAATGACCGAGGTCTATTTCCTCAATAAAAAGTCAGAAGCGTTCGAATGTTTCAATATATTCAAAGAGATGGTTGAAAACAAGACTAATTTGAAAATCAAGTGCTTAAGATTAGATAATGGAGGTGATTTCATGTCAAAAGAATTAATGTATTTCTGTGAAGAACATGGAGTAAAAAGAAAATTCTCAGTAGCTAGGACACCTCAACAAAATGGAGTCATTGGAAGGAAGAATAGAACTATACAAGAAATTGATAGAACCATGTTGAATGATTTCAAGTTGAGCGATAAATTTTGGGTACAAGAAGTACATACATCTGTTCATATCTGGAACAAAGGAATGCTTAGAAGTAACAATAATAAGACTCCATATGAACTGTGGAAGGGAAAACCAACAAACGTCAATCACTTTAGAGTTTTTGGAAGCAAATCTTACATAAAAAGAGAAGATAATAGGGTTGGAAAATTTGAATCTCGGGTTGATGAATGCATACTCATTGGATTCTCAAGCAAAATCAAGGCATACAAATTCTATAAACTAAGACTCAACAAAATAATGGAAAGCATCAATGTAAAAGTCGACGAAACAAATGTGTTAAAGACTAGGAAAAAAAGAAAAAAACCAAAAGAGCAGGAAGAAAAAGAAGAACTAAAGCAAAAAGAAGAAGTAGAAGAAAAATAAGAAGAAGAACCAAAAGAGAAGCAATGAGAAGGAGATAAAGAAGAAATAGAATACAATAAACAAGATCTCCAAACACCTTTTAAGACACCTAAATGTTAGTATCATAAGAATCATCCACCAGAACAAATTATTGGGGATAAAAATGCAAGAATAGAAACCAGAAGAAGCAAACAAACACATACACCAAAACAAAGACTGTTGATTTTCTCTCCAAGCGGATTCAACCCTTTCTACACATTAATACCATGTCAATATTTTACCACTCTACTCAACACCTGATAGTTAGATCAAATAAAATCACTTTATCTAACAAAAGCACAACAGAGTAATCAACTAAACATGTAGTGGAAACATAAACAAGGAAACCAAATCAAGCACATAAGAACACCAAGATTCGGGTAAACCCCTGGAAAAACCCTAGAGGGAAAACCAATCCAATGATTCTTTTATTAAGGTCAAATCAGGGCTCCCGTAACAGTGATAATGGCCCACTGAGAGAGTTATACACTACAGAAAAACCTGGAAACTCTCATGCTTTTGTGCGACATTGTACCAACACATTTCCCAATGCATCCATGAATTTCCCTTCTCTGTCTCGTGGATGTCTATGAATTTCCTTTCTATGACCCACGTATATGTATGAAAATATTGTATGACAACCTTCGTACGGATATTCTCTTCTTTGTGGCTTCTATCTTCTAAAACCCACTTGTGGATGCTTCTACTCTCTCTCCTCCTTGACCCGTATAACCTCTAGATGAAATTCCTTCTCCACCTACCAATATCTTGAATCATGATCCTTTGTTATCCAATCCTCTCATCAATACTTGGATGAAATCTCTTTACCCAACCAGTGAGATCTCCTCACTCTAGTGTAAGAAAAAATCCTTCTTTTCTTCTACACTTCTTACTGGCAAAAGTCCTTATTTTCTATCCCCAACCTTGATCTCTCACCAAGTATCTCACAAGTGTATCTCACACAAGTCTCTGACTTTGATCTCTCATCAAAAGTGACTTCTCACATACCCCAACCTTGATTTTATAATCATGAGTTACAATATATTTCTAATATTAAAAGTGATCTATGGTTGAGATTAATTCTCATACCCACTTAAGATTTAGATTACATGTTGCATGCTAAGCATGTCCTTAAATAACTCAATTCAATCATGAATATGATTTTCCTTTATTTAATTCCTTCTAACTAAAGTAAACTCAAGACTAGAATATTTTTTACTACTTCCACATGCAAAACACATCCCTATGTGGAAGTACCTGTCCGATCCTACCAAAACATCAACACTCCCTCTTAGCGAGGAAGGTACTTCTACTACTTAGATTTTTCTCTATATTCACTACCAAATACACTACCATACCTTCTCTCCAATACACCTGATTGGATTCTCCCTTTGACACAGAAGCTATCCCTTCCATGATGGTATGACCTGTCTCCGAAGACTCACTGCCTCTAAACATTCTTCTAGAAGTCTCCTGCTCATGAGCATCCTACATGGCCATATCATACCATGACTCCTTCTTGACTAAATTGGAAGGATTCTCCTTCCCACCTTAACCTGAAGGCTGACTCCCTCCAAGTTTATCAACCTTCGGAGCTACTTGCTCCATGTTCTTTGTCACTATGTTGTTGACAATTTCTCTCATAGGTTGACCCTTTAGCCTATACAAGTTGTTCTCTCTAACTTCAAATATAGTTGCTTTGACTGAGATAGTTCCTCTGGGCATGATAAACACCTTCCCATTATGGAATTCTACATCAAATCCCTTCTTCTCAATCACTGAGACTAAGATCACACTCCTCTTGAGTTCTGGCACCCATAACACATCCTTCAGTCTAAATGTGCCCCCTGACTCCATCCAGAATGACACTACTCCAAATCCCTTCACTACATGCTTGGTCCCCATTCCAAATTCCACATGCATCTCTGATTCAAACCCTGTGAAGCTCTCAAATACCTCTCATGCTCCTGTCATATGACATGTGTCTCCACTATCTATTAACCATGCATCAGTTGATATCATGCCCATGTAAGTTTGGGAAACGAGTAAGAACTCTGTATGTTCAAAATTCTTGCAAAACTCGTCCACTTGAGCCTTTACTAACATAGCTACTTCTGATTGCATTTTGTTCCCCCCCTTCTTCCTGTGCCGACATTTCCCTGCATAATGTCCAAACTTGTGACATGCAAAGCACTTGAATTTTCTCATGTCCTTCCTCTTCTTTCCATATTGAGCAGTCGACTCTCCACTGGAAATATTCTTTAACTTGCCCTTCCTTGCCTGAATTTCAAGAGAACAGTTCTCATCATGGCTCCTCTTCAAACCATCCCTGGACTCTAACCGAGTCTCCTCCTGAATACAATTATTCCATAGTCTATCAAACCTTGGAATTGTCTTTCATGCACAAATCCCCTGCAAAAAAGTTTCTCAAGACTTGGGAAGACCTCTCAATACTACATTCACCAACTCATCATATTATACTGTCTCACCAATCGATGCAAGATGATCTCGGATCCGTGTAATATTCATAAGATAATTCACAACCATGTCCTCAATGGACATCCTAACAACTTGAAGTTGGTGCTTCAAATGTAGCAACCTACCCATATTCTTGTTTTAGTATAGACTCACCAAAGCATCATGCATTTCCTTCGCATATTTCTTCTCATAAATGTGCGGAATCAAGTGATCGTTCACCGATTATAGAAACGCCTGCTTGGCATTCACTTCCTTATTCTTGTGAACTACCAATTTCTGGAGATCCATAGGATTTGTAACCACACCCTCGACATACTCTTTGATTTCATTCTCCTCTAACATAAGAAGAATCTTTGTCTTCCAAGATTGGAAGTTTGTTGCCCCTTCTAACCTATCCTCAATCTTCAATGTGTTCACCATCTTCAATACTTGATCTGATAACCCTCTGTTGGAACTATCTGTACGGTTTTGTATGGCCTATCTGTGACTTTTCCTTCTTTGACCCATTGATATTTGTGACTTTTCCTTCTTTGACCCATCGACATTTATGACTTGTCCTTATGTGACTCATGGATGTCTGCGATTGTCTCCACTGTGACTCACGGATGCCTATGTATACCTACAAAAACACTTGTTCTGCCCAATACTGTTGTTGAAAATATGTCCTTTGATTTCCTTTGTTGGTTATCTACTTGATAATATCTATCCTCTTGGTTTCCTCCCTTTAGAGCAACCTTGACTCTGATACCATGTTGATTTTCTCTCCAAGCAGATTCAACCCTTGGTATGCATTAATACCATGTCGATATTTTACCACTCTACTCAACACCTGATAGTTAGCTCAAATAAAATCACTTTATCTACTAAAAAAACATTTTAGTTGATCCATGTGGATATCAGTGGCCACCCACCTATTCCAATTGGCTCAAAACAGTTCTTTGGCAGTTTACTATTTTTAGCAGTTTTTTGGTTCCTAAACTTCTAGGGCCTAAATGACGCTTTTTCATGATCGAACACCTCAATTATTTTTGAATGCCTTAATTGAGCCCACAAAATGAATCTCCTTGTTGATACCTTTGCAACGATCTATCGTGCACCCCAAATGAAGATCGTATGCCAAAGTTACGCCCCCAAGAAGTTGATACACCAAACTACCCAAAACAGGGTCCACAAAACTATTGGTTTTTCATCTTCCGGGGTTAGGGTTTTGGATTTTATTTATGTTAAAAAGGCCTTTGGAGCCTAATTGTAATAATCATCTTCTTGCGAATGAGCGTATCCATCACATCTATTCTCAGAGATAAACTGTCACCATTCTAACGAGTCTTTCACTCCGTATTTCTACAGTTTGTACATTTCGCTCATTAAGAGAAATTGTGTATTATTGTATCTCTGTGTTTATGGTTATATCTTTGATATATCTATGTTATATTATTGGATATCTAATATATCTCTGTACATTTCTTTATTATATCTTTGTTCTCATTTCGTGCCAAAAATAATCTAGATCATGAGTAATCAAATAAACATGCAATGGAAGCATAAACAAGGAAACTAAATCAAGCACATAAGAACACCAAGATTTGGGTAAACCCCTGGAAAAAAACCAAAGGGAAAACTAGTCCACTGGTTCTTTTATTAAGGTCAAATCAAGGTTCTTGTAACATGGATAATGGCCCACTGAGATAATTATACACTGCAAGCAAACCTGGAAACTCTTGTGCTTCTATACAGCCTTGTACTAGCGTGTTTCCTAATGCATATGTTAATTTCCCTTATTTGGACCGCGAATGTCCACACATTTCCCTTATTTGACCTGGGGATATGTATGAAAATCTCGTACAAAAACCTTCGTACAACTTTTCTCTTCCCTGTGGCTTATGTCCTCTGAAACCCACATGTGGTTGCTTCTGCTCTCTCTCCTCCTTGACCTATATGACCTCTAGATGAAATTCCTTCTCCACTTATCAATATCTTGAATCACGATCCTTTGTGATCCAACCCTCTCATCAATACTCTGATGAACTCTCTTCACCTAACCAGTGAGATCTCCTCACTCTAGTGTAAGAAAAAGTCTTTCTTTTCTCCTACACTCCTTACTAGCAAAAGTCCTTCTTTTCTATCGTCAACCTTGGTCTCTCACCAAGTCTCTCACAAGTGTATCTCACACAAGTCTCTGACTTTGATCTCTCATCAAAAGTGACTTCTCATATACTCCATTCTTTCTTTTATAATCATGAGTTACAATCTATTTCTAATATTCAAAGTGATATATGGTTGATATTGTTATCACTCCAGGAAACTCTTCTAGGTTGTAGCTCGAAGATGCCTGGTAACTTAACTATTTTCTCAATGTTGAATATATAATTGGATCAAGATGGATAACTCACTCACTGAATCTTACACTCAAGACAGTCTAGGTATATTCAACATTACAAGGCCTTCAAGAGCTATTATCAGACAGGTTGTGTATCAAATAGAACAAAATCTAATCACATAAACCAGATCACACATATATAAAACAATAGGTATGATGGGTCTAGAAACTAATACACTAGCTTATGATCCTTTGCCAAATAATCAAATAGTGAGATGGAAGTCACCTATGGATTATATAAGCATAGACAGAGAATGGCAGTCACTCATAAACATAGAGAGATAAGAAAGAAGGAATTTGATAACATCGATGAAAGAAGCTTGCAAGTTTCTTATATTAAAGAAAGTGTCTCAACACAAAATACAATAATCTAGTATCTGAAATCAAAACCATATTCCTTAAAGTTTTATGGCTTTATAGCCTTTACATGAGAAATATAGATCCTAAAAAGTTGGATAAGATTTACTTGAAATAATAAGTCAAAATATAGTACAAGAAAATAGGAAGAGATGCTAAAAACTAGGTCAATCTCCTCATCCTTGATGATCTTCATATCCTTCAAAACTTTGAAAAGCGTAGAAATCCTTCCAAGGCTGTTGAGTATCCATAGAAGATAAGATAAGTCAAATCTGCTATTTCTGGCAAAAACTGTTTCTGTACCGAGAAAATAGGTAGCTAATTCCACATTGCCACCTTGTTAAACGCCTAAAAAAGCAAAACAAAACCTTAAATCTGATGTGCTTAATTATTATCCATCTTTTGAAATCATCCTCGAGGCATTTGATTAAGAAAAACTTGGATCTGGGCGAAAATACAACCTCTCTGCCTTGTCTGTACCTTTCGGTGTCTAGAAGAGTTAAAATCTGAGACTATATGCCACCGAAAGTTCTGCTTTCAGTGGCTAATGAACAATGAAATGTCTGCCTAAGCCACCGAAACCTGAGATTAAAAACAGTTCACAAAATTGTAAAAATTTGTTACCTCTGTGCTTTAAGAACTTCAGGGCTGCTCCTCTAGAGTCTTTGTAGTCTGAGCAAGGTTCTCTATGGCCGTTGCTAGGTTCTCCAGGCCTGAGTGAACTATAGGCTTTGGCTTTTTAAGCATGAGTTTAATCTTTGAACACCTAGCAACCTTATATGCCTTTTGGTTTGCTTGAATTAGTTTTTTGTTTTTCTTCTCCAACTTGACATACATCTTAGCAAGTATATGAAAAGAATCATACAATTCAACATTTGTTTCTACTAGATCTGTATTCCTTCTCTTGATTTCTCTTTCCAGAATTTCGAGCTCATATACTTTCCTAAGAAGTTGATTTGTCTTTTGTGATGAAGACTTCTTTGGTTTGCTGGTTGATGCTTCAACAACTTGTTGATCTTGACCTCCCTTAGGTACTTGTGAAAGCGAGTCTTCATGCTCTGTCACAGTCTCTCCTGCTGGAACTGCTTCTAGAAGACCTTGCTCTGCCACAACTTCCTCATGCTTTGTTTCAACAAGTTGTTATTCATCCTCAGAGTCTATGTAGGGGAGATTTAGGATGTTTTTGTTTCTTGGAGGAGATTCTTCTTTCCCTGTATCATGAATGAAATCCAATTTTTTCTTAGCTTTCCCAGGCTTAGAAGATGGAGAGGGTTGATCAACTGCAACTGGAGAGATGGCTCTCCTCTTCCTCTTTCCACTTCTAGGAGTAGAAGACTTCTTTGAAGAAGGATTCTCCTTATCTCCTGGATAAAATTTTGTCTCAAATTCATTCCAAAAGAGGAAATGATCCCATTTCTTGTTCCTTCTCTTCAACAACTCACTAACCATGAGTGTGATTAGGCCATGATGAAAAATTCTACACTTAATTTTACTTGGTTTTTCTTGAACTTGGTAGGCCATTTTCTTCAAGCTCTTGTAGAGGTAATAAGGCAAGTTCAAAAGAGTCCTACTAGTGAAGTGGTTCATCCATTTGAAGTGATAGATCATTACCTTGCAATATCTACCTTCACAGGTTATATAAACAAGGATGGATTTTAACAAGTTCTGCCATTTATCCTCAAGAAAATACATGGGAATGTCTTTCTTCCAAATTAATATTTTATGCTTTGGTTTGAGATAGGAACTAAAATCCACATCCCTCGTGAATGTAGTCTTAAACCAACTCTCTCCAGTTCTGGGAAGTTCCCTCACCTCTACTATGAGAGCTTCATCTACTATGAATTCATCCTGGCCAATGACAACTTTTTTCCCATCGAAAGTCAGAGCAAAAGCCTTTGCTGCCTGTTGGTGAGAGCTCTGCAACTTTTCACAAAACCTGTAACACCCTGCATCTTTGAATATATGACATACTTTTGGATGCGACTCTAGGTAGCGTATGTCATTTATCTCTTTCCTGAGAGCAGCTTCTCCTCTCCTCATCCAGTAAACTGCTCCTGTACACCTGCAAATGAAAACTCAGGCTTGGGGAAGACTACACAACGCAGATGGGGGAAGGTTATGGCTCAGCTATGACAGAGGCGAAATATGAGGAACGTTTACAAGATGGCCCTGACTTTGAGGGATTTGAAAGAAAATGAGGATTTGAAATGGTAATGATTAGCAGATCAATCTCGAAGGGTAGAAAGGTACAAATAACCACGTGATTTTGCTAGCGCTGAATTTGGAATAATTTAATTAATCGCACAGATCTTAAATCCTATATTTTAGGACAAGTGTAAGGTAGAGAGTGTTTAGGGTTAAGTAAATCACATCATTATTCATAATGAAACTAAAGAACCTCTTACTAAGTAATCATCGACCACTTCCTGTCTTTTTGGTGGCTAATGAGTAATCATAATCCTTCAAACTTGATGTTTCATGCATGATGAAGAGACATGCTAGCCTTTTTCAAGCTCCTCCACTTTCGGTGGCTAGAGTATCCTCGAATTTCACGTTTTATATTCTGAAAGCTAAGGCTTTCGGTGGCTAATGAACTTTTGAACAGTCTGCCTAAGCCACCGAAACCTGATATTTGACTTTTTTGAAATGAAAACAAAACAATTTTTTTTCAAACTTTATTACATGCATAAAGCTCTCAAAAATGAGCCTTAAAAAATTTAGAAATGTATTTTTTGAATGAAATCCCATCACCTAAAATAAAACAACTTGATTAATTTATTTGAGGAGATAACACTGGCTCCTATTGGGGGTGAAAGCCTCCCTGTGAGGTTTCAAGAACCACAGAACCAATGCCTTTCCTATAAAACAAAAATTCAAACCTATCTATTATTGTTTCCATTGGGCATGGAGTTATTTTGCAAAAAAAACAAAAACTGAAAATAAAATTTACAATGGCAAGGCTTTGATGCCTTAGATAAAATAGAGTTTCAGAAAATGCCCATTGATTGGGCCACCAAACATTTCTTCACCTTCCAGACTTTGAAGAATGAAAGTGTTGTTATGTTGTACTTGAGTTATCATGAAAGGATCGGTCGACAAAGAGTCAAACTTGCCATGCTTGCCTTTATCTCGTTTGAGAGCATCCCATTTTAGAACCCAGTCACCAACCTGAAATTTGTCCACCTTTGCTTTTCTGTCAAAAGTATCCTTGATCCTCTTTTGATGAGCTTTTGATTTGTCCACCAACTTTTCTCTGACTTGCTACAATTATAACAAGTCAATCATTCTTCTCACCATATCATTTGATTCAGTTTGTTCTTCCTAAAAGAACTTAGCCACTGGTAGAATTAGCTGAATGGGGAAAATGGAATCAGTGCCATAAACTAGTTTGAAAGGAGAAGTCCCTATAGATTTATTTTTGATCACTCTGTCATTCCAAAGAGCAAACTTTAGTTTAGAATCCCAACTCTTTTGATTCTCCTCCAACAACTTTCTGATGATTCTGACTAGACTCTTATTGAATGACTCGGCGAGGCCATTTCCTTGAGGGTAGTAGGAAGTAGAGTGTACCAATTGAATGCCCATTGACTTACACATGTCAACCAATGCATCAGCTTTAAATGATGTTGCATTATCTGTCACTAGCCTTTTTGGGCATCCAAATATGATCAGGATGTTTTCATAGAGAAACTTCATGACGACTTGATGAGTGGCATTTCTAGTGGGGATTGCCTCTATCCACTTGTTAAAATAGTCAGTGGCTACCAAGATCCACTTATGATGACCACTAGATGATTTATTAATCTCTCCTATGAAATCTAAGCCCCGCTGCTGAAAGGGACCATTCACTACAATAGGTCTCAGGGGCAGATATTTGAGTTGTTGCTTCCCTGTGAATCTTTGGCACTTATCACAAGATTTCACAAAGGCACACACATCTAAAAAAAGAAAAGGAAAATAGTACCCAACCCTTAGGATCTTATGAGTTGTGGTCTTCCAGTAATGATGGCCTCCACAAATACTTGAATGGAATTGATGCATGAATTCAGTTGACTCGTCTTTGTCCAAACATCTCAATAGTAAACCAGAAGGATCTTTCCAATACAAAAGATTATCATTTATGCAGAATTTAATTGCTCTGATCTTAAGAGCTCGGTCTTGAGTCATGCTAAGTTCAGGAGAAACCTCCAACTTCTGCAAAAAATGAACAATACTTAAATACCACTCGCATGAAGACAAATTCTCAGCCACTTATTGGCTATCATGCTACTCTTCTGCTGCTACCTCTGTCTGCAAGCTTGTTGAACATACCCCAATGAAATTTATGCCTAAAATATCACAGTTCTCTTCTGTCATGAGCTTGGCAAGGCCTTGGCATTTTATCATCTTGGTGGGCTTCACTTTTATGTCAAACTCAATCATCTTTTCAATCCATTTGGCTCTCTTTCCATCAATATCAGGCTGGGTCAAGACATCTTTCATAGAGGCTGAAGGAACATAGGCAACAACCTTTGCATGGAGGATATCAATTCTGAAAGATTTTAATGACTTAATGAGAGCATAGGCTTATTTTTCTATAGGATCATATCTTAGTTCATCATCCCTGAGTGATTTTTTGAACAAAGCCATTGGGTGATCAAGACTTTCATCATCTTTCTGTAACAAGGTTGTTGCCACTGTGTCATAGAAGCAAAAGAGAAAATATAGAAGTTCTTGGTGTAATCTGGACTGATTAGAGTAGGAGATTCTATGATAGCCTGCTTGATATCCTGGAATGAACTTCTTGCACCGTCTGTACATTTGATCTCAGATCCCTTTTTCATCATAGAGGTTATATGTTTCACTAACTCAACAAAATTAGGAATAAACCTTTTGACAAAATTGATCTTACTGAGTAGGGATTGGATATCCTTCTTTGACCTTGGTATGGACAACTTCTAAATTGCTTCAACGTGAGCTGGATCAATTTTCACTCCCTCTGCTGAAACAATGTGGCCTAGGAGCTTACCCTTCTTGAGAGCAAATTGAGACTTTTTTAGGTTCAGCGACATCCCAAATTGTTTGCATTTCAAAAATACTCTTTTCAGATGCTATTCATGACTGTTGGAATAGACTGTGATAACATCAATACAGATGAGGAAAAACTTGTCCTTCTCTCCCACAAAGGCTATGTCCATGGCCCTCTGAAAGGTGGCCCCGACATTCATTAGCCCGAATGGCATCTTGGCGTACATGAAGGTACCCCAAGGAGTAGTAAAGGCAGTTTTTTCTCGGTCATCAGGGTGCATAAAAACCTGCTTATAACCTGAGAAGCCATCTAGGAAAGACATGACACTGGTTCTTGAAACTCTCTACAACAAATGCTCCATCTTGGATAGGGGATAGTTGTCTTTCTTGGAGCATTTATTTAGGTTTCTAAAATCAACGCATAACCTGATCTCGTCATTTTTCTTCCTCACTATCACTAGGTTTGCAACCCATTTACAATATCTCAGTGGAATTATGATTTTGGCATCAAGGAGCTTTTTGATTTCTTTTTTGATTACAAGAAATAAGAGAGGACTGATAGGTCTCAGTTTCCATTTGAATGGGATGGCGTCTTTCTCGAGGGGAGTCTTATGTTGAATGACATCAGTATTATAGGTTTTCAGATCACTATATTCCCAGGTGAATACATCATCAAATTGCTTCATAAGACTGCAATATTCTGACCTTTGATCAACAATTAACTTAGTGGACAAATTTGTGAATTTAGGATAACTATGGCTTCCTATATTGTGCTCTTGGATAGTAGGATCCTTCTCCTTCTTATCAGGTTTGTAGGGGACATCATTTTGGTCAAAAAGCTTCTCAAGAGGCACCAAACCCTGGGGTATAAAATTGTTGGGCAGTTGAACAATATCGTGTTGACCCATTTTTCTCTTCAACTTGGGCTTTTTGGATTCCTCTACATTTTGATTTTCTTGGTCAATATGCATATCAGAAAATACATCTACAACCTGGAGAAATCTACTAAGCTCATCATCATCCTCAAATACTTCCAATACTTGACATTGTCAGGTAGGGATGGCCTGTATTTGACTTGGATTTCATAGTTTAGTCTAGGAGGCATGGGAGGAATGAACATACCGGTCGATACAGCAAGGGAATCAACTAGGTGATTCATATCTCTAGGTATATAAGAAATATCAAAAATGGAAAAAGAGTCCCTGAGTTTCCATACCTCATCTCTGTAAGCTTTCAACCTGACATGTTTTGCTTGGAAGGTACTATTCACTTGCTGTATGATGCGATCTGCATCTCCAAACACCTTTAGACCTTTGATTCCCATCTCCTTGGAATCATTTAATCCCAACAACAAAGCCTCATACTCTGCTATATTGTTAGTAGTCTTGAAATCAAGTTTAAAAGACAAATGAATGGCCTCCTTTGAAGGAGAAATCAAAACTACACCCGCACCTGATGAGTCTTTGGTATTGGCACCATCAAAGAACATGCTCCAGATGGGAGTACTCTCTCCATCAGACTGCTGATAAGTAATCTTTGTGAGCTACAAAGGAGCTGGCTGAGAATCATCTATTTGCAGAATGCATGCCCCAAAGTCTGTGTCCAATGCATAGATGGGATGGTTTACATAATTCTTCTCATCACTAATGATGTAGGCAAGTTGTTTCTCTCTGTAAAGTCTCTTTACCTCTCCTCAAACACTGGGACTATGGCATATGAAATATCCATCTGTAGGGTACCACCTAGCCTTTTGCTCCATGAACGTGACAAGAGGAGGCCAAACTTGGGTGGGATATCAGCCACTACAACATCCATTACCATGCTTCTCATTGGCAGCTGGGCAAGGTTTATGACAAGGTATTTTATGAGGCCAAGGCATCTGACTTTCCTAGAGTCGAAAGAGAAGAGATCATGGTAAGGTTTTTTGATGTCAAGCCCAAGCTCATCCATCACTGCTTTAGGCATAAGATTGTGTGACGTTCTCGAGTCAAGCAAGCAATTGTGAAGGATCTTGCCATAGATATTCAGGGATATGTAGAAGGGTGAACAAGAATCATCTTGGTTCTCAACCATAGGTCCTATAGTCACTCTGGGTTTATAATCTTGAAGGTTTACATAATCAGTAGCTATGGGAGTCTTTGGTTGAAGTGACTTCAGGATAGAAGACTTGAATATATCATTCTTCATAAGTCCAGTCAATGGCATATGTATTTTTACCTTCTGAATTTCTGATTCGAAATTAAATGAATAGGATATTTTGTCGGAAGGTCTTATTTCATTAGAGGGAGATCTGAGGGACACTTGATCCTTAGCTTGGGGCTACAATGGCTTATGCTATTGTTTTTCAAGAGTGGACATCTTTTTTGCAGGAGAAGTAGGCTGCTTGGCAGCAACATCTTTCTTCTTTCCGGGGGCAACAAGCAATGGCTTTGAAGCAACATTATTGCATCTTAAATTATAACCTTGTTGATCATCTATCTGATAGAAATATTCTTCAATGCTTGCCTCATTAATCTGCTCATTCACGAGGGCCTCCTCATAATCTGTTTGTGTCAAGAAGGAGGAATCAACATCATCCTCAAAGCAATTGATGCCATCTTCTTCTTCAACTTCACCATGAGATAGCTCCTGCTCTTGTTCCAGCACAACATTTTGGAAAGGGGCCCTGATCCTTTGGTCTTCAGCTGCATTCTTATCTCTCTGAAGGATCTAGACTTGCTGGTTGTTCCTTCTATAAGGGAATTCATTAGGATGCCTGGGAGCATAGGCATTAGGCTCTCTACCTCTTGCTGGTTGTTGACCCTGAATTTTTAGTTTTGACATCTCCAAGGTCAAGCTATCCAACATCTTGGCCATCTTTTCCATTTTGGTATTTGAAGAAGAAGGAGCATCAACATATGACTTCTTTCTCTCAAACTTACCTTTAAGTTTTTGGGATGCCACAATGTTAGATTCAACCTCAAGAGAAACATCTTGCATAAAGGCGAGTGTGGCTAACCTTCTTTCTCTAAGGATCAAGCAGAATTCTGGATCAAAGGCATAAGAGTAAGTAATCTTTGTTGATGTGTCAGTTGGCTTGATCTCTGTAGGGATCTTGCCAAACATCTTATTGAATCTTTTGGTGAAGTCTGGGACAGATTCACCATTTTCTCTTTTTAGATTTCCAAATTCAGTAATATAATACAAAATGTCTCTTCTTTCTCCCCAATGTTTCAAAAACACTTCATCTAATTTCTCAATACCTGTCATTGAATTAGCTAGCAGTTCCTTGAACCACTTCCTAGCTTGACCATCCAAGCTCTGCACAAATACTCTGGTCCAAACATCTTCCTCAGAAATGTTAATGTTCTCAACATAGGCATAGAAAGCCTCTATGTTCTCTTCAGCAGTATAATATCCAGATCCAGTAAACTTGGGCTTGTACTTATGATAATCTCATGTTTGCATGGTTAGCAAAGGATTGGGAAAAACAAGAGGAGCATGCCTATTTGCTAAGATTTGTTCCATTTTTTTCAAAGGAGCAGCCATGTCAATCTTAGGGGTTGATGTAGAGGAAGATGCTTCTGTAGATGATGACTAAGATGGGACAGGTGGGACTATGGACAATGATAGTGGTTTTACTTCATTGAGGAATGAAGTGGAAGCACTAGTAGAATGACTACCCTCAAAGGTGGTTTCTTCAAAATCTGAATAAGGTGGGAAATAAGAAGCTTTGTAAAACTGGCCAAGCAACAAGGCCAAGTTTTCCTCACCCTTAGAGAAAACATCTTGTAAAATATCTTCAAGAACGGGCAAACTGGTATGGGTATAGAAAAAACCTTTTTCAGGTTCAGTTTGTGAAGAATTCAAGGAAGAGGAAGAGTCCTCTTCTTGGATAGATTCTACAACTTCTTTTCCTAAGTCAGATATAGTAGTATGCTTAGAAATAGGATCTATAACATTAGAAGAAATTGAATTCTCATCACCCTTCAAGATTTCTGACTCAACTACAATTTTCTAAGAACTAGAAGTTTCAGTAGAAGTGGATTCGACAAGAGGTTTTCTAGATACAAATGAAGAAGTGCTTCTTGAAATACCTGGTCTAGATGCTCTTGTAGATCTAGAAGTTTGTCTTTACAGTGCTTTTCCACTTCTGATGATCTTCTCAGGTTTGAAACTGGTGTTGCTAGTGGTCTTTCTTGATTTGCTCTGGTATGAGCCCTTCTTAGAGCCACTTCATTCCAATGGAGTCGCCAGATAGATGATTACAACCAAAATAGTGTCCACACTTTTTCTATCATCAAAGTTGGATCTATGTCGTTTCCTAAGGAAGTTGAGCTTCAATCTCCGTTCCCCAGCAACGAAGCCAATTCGTTATCACTCCAGGAAAATCTTCTAGGTTGTAGCTTGAAGATGCCTGGTAACTTAACTATTTTCTCAATGTTGAATATGTAATTGGATCAAGATGGATAACTAACTCATTGAATCTTATACTCAAGACAGTCTAGGTATATTCAACATTACAAGGCCTTCAAGAGCTATTATCAGATAGGTTGTGTATCAAATAGAACAGAATCTAATCACATAAACCAGATCATACATATATAAAACAATAGGTATGATGGGTCTAGAAACTAGTACAATAGCTTATGATCCTTTGCCAAATAATCAAATAGTGAGATGACAGTCACCTATGGATTATATGAGCATAGACGGAGAATGGAATTCAGTCATGAGCATAGACAGATAAGAAAGAAGGAATTTGATAACATCAACGAAATAAGCTTGCAAGTTTCTTATATTAAAGAAAGTATCTCAACACAAAATACAATAATCTAGTATCCGAAATCGAACCCATATTCCTTAAAAGTTTATGGCTTTATAGCCTTTACATGAGAAATCTAGATCCTAAAAAGTTAGATCATATTTACTTGAAATAGTAAGTCAAAATCTAGTACAAGAAAATAGGAAGAAATGCTAAAAACTACGTCAATCTCCTCATCCTTGATGATCTTCATATCCTTCAAAACTTTGACAAGTGTAGAAAGCCTTCCAAGGCTGTTGAGTATCCATAGAATATAAGATAAGTCGAATTTGCTATTTCTTGCAAAAATTGTTTCTGTATCGAGAAAATAGGTAGCTAATTCCACATTGCCACCTTGTTAAACGCCTCAAAAAGAAAAGAAAAAAACCTTAAATCTGATGTGTTTAATTATTATCCATCTTTTGAAATCATCCTTGAGGCATCCGATTAAGAAAAACTTGGATCTGGGTGAAAATACAACCTATCTACCTTGTTTGTACCTTTCAGTGGCTAGAAGAGTTAAAATCTGAGACTGTATGCCACCGAAAGTTCTACTTTCAGTGGCTAATGAACAATGAAATGTCCACCTAAGCCATCAAAATATGATATTAAAAATAGTTCACAAAATTGTAAAAATGTGTTACCTCTATGCTTTAAGAACTTCAGAGCTGCTCCTCTAGAGTCTTTGTAGCCTGAGCAAGGTCCTCTATGGCCGCTGCTAGGTTCTCCATGCCTGAGTGAACTATAGGCTTTGGATTTTTAAGCATGAGTTTAATCTTTGAACACCTAACATCCTTATATGCCTTCTGGTTTGCTTGAATTAGTTTTTTGTTTTTCTTCTCCAGCTTGACATACATCTTAGCAAGTATATGAAAAGAATCATACAATTCAACATTTCTTTCTACTAGATTTTTATTCCTTCTCTTGATTTCTCTTTCCAGAATTTCAAGCTCATATACTTGCCTGAGAAGTTGATTTATCTTTTGTGATGAAGACTTCTTTGGTTTGCTGGTTGATTCTTCAACAACTTGTTGATCTTGATCTCCCTTGGGAAATTGTGAAAGTGAGTCTTCATGCTCTATCACCAGCTCTCCTACTGGAACTTCTTCTAGAAGACCTTGCTCTGCCACAACTTCATTATGCTCTGTTTCAATAGGTTGTTCTTCATCCTCAGGGTCTATGTAGGGGAGATTTAGGATGTTTTTATTTCTTGGAGGAGATTCTGCTTTCCCTGTATCATGACTGAAATCCAATTTTTTCTTAGCTTTCCCAGGCTTAGAAGATGGAGAGGGCCGATCAACTGCAACTAGAGAGATGACTCTCCTCTTCCTCTTTCCACTTCTAGGAGTAGAAGACTTCTTTGAATAAGGCTTCTCCTTATCTCTTGGCTGAAAGTCTGTCTCAAATTCATTCCAAAAGAGGAAATGATCCCATTTCCCGTTCCTTCTCTTCAATAGCTCACAAATCATGAGTGTGATTAGGCCATGATGAAAAAGCCTGCCCTTAACTTTACTTGGTTTTTCTTGAACTTTGTAGGCCATTTTCTTCAATCTCCTGTAGAGGTAATAAGGCAAGTTCAAAGGAGTCCTGCTAGTGAAGTGGTTCATCAATTTGAAATGATAGATCATTACCTTGCAGTATCTACCTTCACATGTTATATAAACAAGGATGGATTTTAACAAGTTCTATCATTTATCCTCAAGAAAATAAATGGGAATGTCTTTCTTCCAAATTAAACTTTTATGCTCTGGTTTGAGATAGGACCTGAACTCCACATCCCTGGTGATTGTAGTCTTAAACCAACTATCTCCAGTTCTGGGCAGTTCTGTCACCTCTGCTATGAGAGATTCATCTACTATGAATTCATCCTAGCCAATGACATCTTTTTTCCCATCGAAAGTCAAAGCAAAATCCTCTGCTACCTGTTGGTGAGAGCTCTGCAACTTTTCACAAAACCTGTAACACCCTGCGTCTTTGAATAGATGACATACTTCTGGATGTGACTCTAGGTAGCATATGTCATTTAGTTCTTTCCTGAGAGCAACTGCTCCTCTCCTCATCTGGTAAACTGCTCCTGTACACCTGCAAATGAAAAATCGGGCTTGGGGAAGACCACACAACACAGATGGGGGAAGGTTATGGCTCAACTACGACAGAGGCGAAATATGAGGAACGTTTACAAGATGGCCCTGACTTTGAGGGATTTGAAAGCAAATAAGGATTTGAAATGGCAATGATTAGCAGATCAATCTCGGAGGGTAGAAAGGTACAAATAACCACGTGATTTTGCTGGCGCTGAATTTGGAATAATTTAATTAATCGCGCAGATCTCAAATCCTAGATTTTAGGACATGTGTAAGGTAGAGAGGGTTTAGGGTTAAGTAAATCACATCATTATTCATAATGAAACTAAAGCACCTCTTACCAAGTAATCATCGACCACTTCCTATCTTTTTGGTGGCTAATGAGTAATCATAATCCTTCAAACTTGACGTTTCATGCATGATGAAGAGACGTGCTAGCCTTTTTCAAGCTCCTCCACTTTTGGTGGCTAGAGTAGCCCCGAATTTCACATTTTAGCTTCCGAAAGCTAAGGCTTTCAGTGGCTAATGAACTTTTGAACAGTTCACCCAAGCCAATGAAACCTAAGACTTGAATTTTTTGAAATGAAAACGAAACCAAATGTTTTTCAAACTTTATTACATGCATAAAGCTCTAAAAAATGAGCCTTAAAAAATTTAGAAATGTATTTTTTGAATGACATCCTATCACCTAAAATAAAACAACTTGATTTATTTATTTGAGGAGATAACAAATATTACTTCTCACACTCACTTAAGATTTACATTACATGTTTCATGCTAAGCATGTCCTTAAATAACTCAATTCACTAACAAATACAATTTTACTTTAAGTAATTCCTTCTAACTAAAGTAAAGTCAAGACTAGAATATTTTTTACTACTTGCACATGCAAAACACATGCCTAGGTGGAAGTACATGTTTGATACTGACAAAACATCATTAAATACATCTATCATTATTATCCAATGTTCAACCAAGCAACTTTCAAGAAGCCAACAATGATGAACATTGGATCAAGGCCATGGAAGAAGAATTGAATCAAATAGAGAAGAATGAGACATTGGAACTAGTTCCAAGACCTGAGGACAAAAACGTCATAGGCACAAAGTGGGTAGTCAAAAACAAATTGAATGGATATGGATAGGTAACCAAAAACAAGGCAAGGTTAGTATACAAAGGGTATGCACAAGTTGAAGGTATATATTTTGAAGAAACCTTTTCCCCAGTAGTCAAAATGGAAGTAATCAGAATGTTCTTGGCTTATGCATGCTCTAGAAGGATCAAGGTATATTAGATGGACGTAAAATCATCATTCCTTGATGGATAATTAGAAGAAGTTTACATAGAACAACCGGAAGTGTTTCAATTGTCAGAAAAAGGAAGACAATGTTTGCACATTGAAGAAAGCCTTGTATGGACTCAAGCAAGCACCTAGAGCTTGGTATGCAAGATTGGACAAGTTATCACACAATTTGTACTTGTCCCAAAGGAAAAGGCTAAAGGAGGGAAAATTGGCATAATAGGAGGTTGTCTTATCACTGTTACCTTAATAAGACGCCTCTTTCTATTTAGGGACGATAGCCCAGGGGAGACATCCCCGATGACCCGGGGGTTTGAGAAGGCAAAGGTAATGGTATCAAGAAAATTTGTTCCCCTCTCACAAGTCACATTGATCAGAAAGTCCCAAAGGTTTAACAATATGAAGCAAAGATATGCTTAAGTGTACCTGCCCAGAACAAGACAACAAGACAACAAGAAAACACTATTTTGCAAGTAACAATTGATGTTAGAGCTTCATAAAACCTTGGACTTTCAAAAAAATCAATAAGTTGATGTATAAGATGAAGCAAACAGAAATTTATAACAACAATGTATATATATTAATAGCTTCACAATCAAGCCTTGAATAAGCTTCAAAATGACCCAAAATGGTAACCTAGAATTAACATTATGCTAACACTTGTCAGAAGCTAAGAAGGTGATATAAAAATCAACTTTAACAATTGCTTTTAGGATATTTTACTGCTGCAATATATGGTTGTAGCTTACTTTTGTAACAACAACAAGAATGTTAATATATTAGTCTAATCTAGGGTTAGGAGTAGTTAGCAAATAGCTTGAGGTAAATGGTTTCGGGGTTGTTTTCATCAATCAACCAAGTATGAGGTATAAACCAATGTCTTTAGGGTTAATGGAGTCACTTTTTGCAGCTGAAATCTTGAAGGAAGCAAATGATAATGTGTGAACTAAAGACAAGAGGGAGAATGATTGAGGTGTTGGTAACCCAAGGCCTCAATCACCAAACCCTAGAAGGAAAACAACTACTAGGAAGTAGGTAACCCTAGGCCCTAGCGGTTTTCCTTCTTCTTTAGATCAAACTTGAGATAAATAAAATCTTGATGAAGCAATGATGTTAGAGTGCTAAAAATTTAGGGCTCTAGCACATGCTTCAATGGATATGTCTTCTAGCAAAATCTAGTAGGTGGATAGCTATTGAGATAAGGACAATAACATGTGCTTAATCTTCTAGGGTTTTACACTAGCAATCTCATATTCTTAGTAAATGCAAAGTAAAATATACCATAACCATTCAAAGAAAGAAGAATTGCAGATTTTCACTCACATTCACCAAGAATAATCTAGCAATATGCCCTAGTTGAAGAATTTCCACCAAGCAAATGCCAAAATACACCAAGACAAGCCTCCTCCAAGAGTTGCACACCACTTAATTTCAACCAATAAGCCTTAAAGAGGCCGAATTTCAGACCTCACTTGTGTAAGTGAATCAATGATGAATAAATACAAGGGATTATTCCCTTATTTATACAATCCAAATGACCTTTAATTACAAATTAGGTCAAAAAAGGATGACATGGCCAATCACATCAAATATCGAGTTTTTTTACATAAAATTGATAATTTAAACCCTAAAATGTGTAAAAGGGGTGATTTCATGCCCTTATAGGGTGATGTTGGGCCTCCTAAGTGAGACGTTGGCTTCCAAGAGAAAAATGTTAGGCCTTCCAAGGCCTCTAGATCATGCCACATGTGCCACTTGGCACACAACTACCTCCATCATGTCCATCTGACGCTGGGTGATGTCAAGGGTCACAAGGGTGACATCATGGGCCTTCCAAGGCCAACATTTAGGGGGAAAGGCAAGACTCCCCCGGGTCCAGGCCTGCCAAGCTATCTTTGGTGGAACGCCCTCCTCTCTCTCCGATGCAAGCCTCCGATATATGTCTTCCCCTAGCTGGGGTCTCAACATCCATCTGGTGGGATTTTATCCCTATGGAGGTCTGAGCTAATCATATCCTCACATGTACCTATCCATCAGGGGTGGTCCTACAACAACAACATGTTGATTATTTGTTTTGGTTGTCATTGATGTCAACCCTTGAAGAAAGTCCGATAGCGAATTTTGGTAGCACAAAGGTTTGGAAAATGGACCCAAGTTTGTTTGACGTATAATGGCATGAGTTTTAATATATTTTAAGGTAATACTATTCTATATGGATATTACATGTCATTCCATTGAACGTCACATAACTCCTCACGGTTAGAAATTTATGGCCATGTGAAGTTGGAGAACCATCATGAGTCATCTAGAAGCCCCAAAAGGTCAAAGTAGTCAAAGTGGTTGCAAAGAAGAAATTATTTAAATAATAAAGTGAAGTGATGAGTGTACTATAAGTTAAAGTGGATGCAAAAGAAATTATTTAAATAATGAAGTTAATGGAGAAATTACTAAGTGGTTAGAAGTGGGTTAGCCCTAAAATAAGGAAAGTGGTTTAAGAGATTTTAGAAGGTAAATAATAAAGTGAAGTGATGAGTGTACTATAAGTCAACGTGGATACAAAATAAATTATTTAAACAACAAAGTTAATGGAGAAATTACTAAGTGGACAAGTGGTTATAAGTGGGTTATCCCTAAAATAAGGAAAGTGGTTTAAGATGGTTAGAAGGTAACCCCTTGAGGAAGCTACATAAAAGTATAAATAAGAGGCAAGGGTCTCTCATTTTAATCACACTTGAGAATATTGAATATCTACAAGTGACTGAGGTAACCAAAGGATATCTAAGCCAAATTTCAGAGGGAAGGTGAAGTAAATAAGGCTGAAATTCAGAGGAGGATAAATTCTTTTCATGATGCTTTCTAAGGTATGTTATTTACAGGTCATCTCACCATTTTCACAATAACTTTTTTTCTAGAATGATTCAGACCGTGAAATTGGGAGGCCATTGAGAAAACATATCCAAGTAGTTGTGATAAAAATTTCAGCTTGTGGTCCGTTGTATTTTTGGAGTTACACTCCGTGAAAAATAGAGTTTGTGGATAGTCCTGAAACTAGTCTAAAACAAGTGTTTCGGGTAAAAATGTCATAAATTATTCATAACAGATCCAAATTTAGTAAGACCAAATGTATTGGTTAGAGTACAGTTTGTAGTATGTTTTGTACCATTTTTAGATCTAGAAAGCAAATATTCCTTGCGGGGAATTCTCTACAATTTTGATCTCTAGAGTAAGTCAGAATTCAACAAGGTATGCAATTTTTGCTATAACTCATTTTATGAGAGGTTACAAGTAGTGAAATATGGAGGAATTGCATAAAATACACTGAGAAACATTTTGTACCATTTTCATATCTTTATTCATTACAAGTACATAGTTATGATTATTGCAAGTTAGGGTTGTTGACTAATCCAAAATTAGTCATGTGAGACTAAAGTAAAGTTTGATAAAATGCTAGTCTCTTGTTGTTAAAGTTAAGGAAGGTTTGCAGGTATGTGATCATATACACCAGGTCTATTACAGAGTAACAAATTAGATTTGGATGATGAAATTGATGAGGGATTTTGGTTGAGGTATGTTACAGATAGAGGTTGTATAACAGTGAGGTTGTGGCACATGGTTTGATGTAATGGTTTATGGTATTTAGTTATGGATAGTGTGATGTATTTCTAGAGAAATTTTGATGGTTATATTGGTTTATGGTTGAGGTACATGTTGGGTACATGCTTGAGACAAGTAGTTGATGAGTTGGCACATACATGAGGTGTATAGTTGATGATGTTGGTACATCTTGATGAGTCATAGTTTATGTGTATTTGATGCATGATTGGTACATATTTGGTGCATGGTTGATGCACTCATTGATGGTACAGGTTCGTGCATGGTTAATGCACTTGTTATGGTACAGGATGATTACAGGTTGTTTGGTACAGGTTGGTGCATGGTTGATGCACTTGTTTATGGTACAAGTTGATTACAGGTTGATTGGTATAAGTTTACAATAGTATATCTCACAGTGATAGTGTGACAGTGGTTCCATAATTCTACTTATATTTCAGGGCAGTTGGACAGGGCAAGGATATGTGGTTGTATCCACCTTCCGGTTGTAGCCGAAGAACATAGGGGGTTGTATCCTCCTTCTAGTTGTAGCCAGAGAATTTGGGAGTTGGAGCTTCCCTCAAGTTGTAGCCTGAGAAACTAGGGGGTTGGAGCCTCCTTCCAGTTGCAGCTGGAAAACAAAGGAAGTTGGTGCTTCCAACGAATGTAATTCTTAAAGACATATAAGAAAAAACATTTCGTCGTTTTTTCCCGCGTTGGGTTTCCACGTAAAAACATTGGTTTACTGTGTATGTGTATGATTGCTCATTTGTTCATTGTTTATTTACTCTGCAACTATTGGATGATAATGCTACATTGATATAACACTTGCATTTTATGGTGAAAAAGGATTAAATTTCTCTATTATTGATTTACCCCCCCTCATAGTAATCCAACACAACAAATACACCCTCCATGGGCTCATAATTCACAGGGATCATAGCAATGTCAATAACATCCAATAATCAATTTATCCAAACATGTGCATAAAACCCCTCCTTTTCCCAAACAAGTGCTCAAAGACGTTATGTTATTCTACAAGCCAGGTTTGGAGAGGGTTCTAGGACATCTTGTTGGGATAATTCTCCATAGGTGTGGGGTGTTTCCAAGTGAATACCAATCTAGGTCATGTAAGTGCATGAGATGGTGGAGGATGTTTGGGCAAGGGGTGCAGTGATGACATGGAAATGTAGGTCTTACATGTGGGTGCCTCTACAGACTGCAAGCTACACCTTGTCATGGATGCAATTGTTTCCTACCCCATTCAATGCATTTTTACCTTTTTATCTTATTTATTTTTCTTTCAAGAGAATAGCTGGGAGACACTGCCTTGGAATGGTGACCAATGATGACAATGTTACCCACAATCATTTCATGGATATGAGAAGGTTGGCTCATGATGAGACCCCCTTTCTCTTGGCTATGCCACCAAGAGCCACTACCTTATCATGGTGGCCAGATGAATAGTAGTGTCATACTGCTACATGCCCATGGACCTAATAGGATGGCTCGTGATGAGACCCCCTATCCATCAATTAAGCCTTGAGTTTTATGTTTTTATGGGTCCCCCCTTTTTCTTGCTGAGAAACCTTTTACTGCTTTCTTGGGGATCCCTGGGCGAATCATCTCAAGGTTTTGATCTTTGGATTTAAAATTTTTCCAACTACTTTTACCCTCTGGGCCTTTGGCCCCTTCTTCCCACAAGGCAAGGTACAACCTTTTACTAGCTTGGAAAACCCAATGCTCGAACCAATGTAGGGGATAGATGAGAGGGAAGATGATGAAAAGTGATAAGTATGGTGGGAATGGACGATGACCCTTCATAAAAGCACCCAATGACAACTCACTCCTAAGGGAAACAACTTGCTAGGGAATTCTTTCATCCCCCCAGGTATGGACAAGTCAAAAGTAATAAAGTCCAAGCACCAATCATGAAGCAAAAGAGATTTAAATGCACATATTCAATTTTTTTGAGAATCGGAGTGACACATACCATGATACCTTGACTCATTACCTCATGGAGCAAGACCCGCT
Organism: Picea engelmannii; assembly: GCA_009831015.1. Lineage (NCBI taxonomy): Eukaryota > Viridiplantae > Streptophyta > Pinopsida > Pinales > Pinaceae > Picea > Picea engelmannii. The sequence continues at coordinate 67,241 of ML803696.1, forward strand.
GCTACTTCAGAACCGGGCCGATGGGATGGATTTCACTACTGCTGACAGGATGGAGGCACTGAAGAATAAGGATGGGCCCTCCAAGGCCAGGCTCAAGTCAATATGACTCTTAGTACTCCATGTCTAGGACCTATGGGCCTTGAGACATAATCTCCTTAGTTATCCCTAGTCTAGGGGATAACATGACATATACTTACAACAACAAGGATTCAGAAGGGGAAGTGTAGATAGTAATCTTTGTATAAAAGTGGAACAAGACCGTTTGAATATCATTGAAGTATACGTGGATGACATCATCTTCGGAAGAGATGATGACAGGTTGATTCAAAAGTTTTCCATGTTGGCGTTATTGATTATGTGTTGTCATTGATGGAAACATTAATCAAACATGGACATATAATAAATAACAAGGATAAGCTTGATGAGTGGTATCAAAGAATAAACCATAAGTCATGACAACACATAATTTAAATTCTATTGAATATAGAGGAAGTCTGAAGAAATTCTCAGGACAAAGAGATAGTACAGAGGAATAGTTGTTTGAAGTTGTTATAAATATGGAGAAAGATGAAGGAGTTCACTAGTGTGAACCTAAGAAATAATGAGAATGTTGAGGTTGTTGCAGATACAAGTCAAACAGTGAATTGGCTTGGAGATATTTCTACTGATGAAATATTACATTGGGTTACAGAGGAGTACAAATAAATAATGAATAAATATAGTGAGATAGATATAAGTAATGAAGGGAGATAGATCTAAGTGAAGCATGGAATGTCTGATTAAAGACAAGGGAATGAATAAATCTCAGGATAAATTGTTGAAGGAGACTTCAGTAAAATATGGATACAGAACTTAAACACAAGGAACGCTCGATCAATATTGAACAAAAGACGGTCATTAGATCGAGGAGAAGTCCAAAATCATGGGGTATAGAGTTAGATCTACGCTAACCGTCGAATCACGAAGAGGTTGAATAAGGATATTCAGATATCATGGTAGAATGAGGAATAAATTGAACCGTTCGTCCAATCCTGGATTAAAGCATCGTCGTAGATTTAATGGTGGTGAAAAATGATGTGATGTAGATCCAGTCGTCCAACCACAAGTTAGATCAACGGTGGAAAAATATTTTGCATAGAAAAGGTGCGAAGAGTTTAACATGGGGTAGACCCCTTGAAATATTGTGGGTCATCAATCACAAAACCACGTGTCAGTTATAGGTTTATTTTTGAGTCCACAACATTAAGATATGATCTAGGAACCCAACCCTTGAAATGACGGGGACCATCCATCCAAAAAATGATTAAGTCTGCACCATCGATTAAGTTAGGCTAGAAATTCCTAGTGTTTAGTTGTGTAGCCCTGGGTTATGAGTTTGGTTATGTGGGAAGCACGAGTGATTAGGGCTAAGGCCACAAGCTAAGGGAATAGTCGTTGATCATATTGAACCTAATGAGCACCTGGATGAAGTTAACACGGTTTGAACAATAAGTGCTTATGGAGAAGCACTTGGTTACAGTTCATAACCATATGAAGACAGGGACCTAGTGAAAGGACTTTGAGGACCTGAATACATGAATCGATGATAAAGGCTAGATACAGTCTATAATGGAGGTCGAAGCAACCAGAGGATGGAATCGAAGGAATTGCAGAGGAAGCTAATTCACAGTGGAAGAATCTATAGAGAAGGATCAAGAAGGAATTCACACAAATTGGTTGAGGATCAAAATAAGGATTTGATCCATAAATGTAATCAAATGGAAGAGGGCTTGATATAGAAAACAAGGGCATGTGCGAAAGCTACAGTATGATAAATTGAAGTAAATATTAATGGAGAATATTAATATAAATATAAATAGATTAAATATTAATGGAGAATATTAATATTAATGAAGATTATTATTATTGATATTTGGAGATTAAATATTAATGGAGAATATTAATATAAAGGTTAATATTAATGGAGAATATTAATATTAATATATGGAGTATAAATACAAAAGAGGAAAAATTTTAATGGAAACAGATCTTTAAGTAAAACTAAATATGAAAGTAAAATAATGAAAAAGGTAACTTTATGTAAAAAGTAAATTCAAAATAAAAAATAAAGTTACATGAAAAGGAGTATTAAAATATAAAAAGAAAAAAATGAATTTAAGTAAAAAGTCAAAAAGCTAAATGGTATTTTCCCTTACTTTAAAAACCCATGGTATTGTGAAACGTGAAAATGAAAAGGGAGAATGGAGAATTAATTACTTAATCAATGGACGAATAAACATGATATGAAGGATTATGAATAATAATAAAGGAAGAAAGTTATTATTAAAATAACATTATTATTACTTAAATGAATAGGTGCATTGAAAGACACATTGTTTCAATGTCATACACCTTTTGAATGGTTATATAAATAAAATATTGTGATGGAAAAATATGTATCTCGGTGGATCAAATATAAATACAATGGATTGAATGAAAAGTCATTATTTGTTAGGTTGGTGCCTATTTACAAGTTGGGTCTTGTTATGAGGGTTGGATTCCTCACTTCTCAGTTGGATATGAGAACCACAAGTTGGGTATTGTATATGAGAGTTGGATATCTCTTATTCAGTTGGTGTTGAATAGTTTGATGATTGGTATCATATGTACTTATTCAAGTTTAATAAATATATGATATTTATTCTTCTTTATACATTTTGTTTTTTTATAACTGTTATATATATTTATGAATAAGTAATTGAAATACATATATGTTATTCATCTAATTTAAGTAATCTA
>ML803696.1:74658-107550 GCA_009831015.1 Picea engelmannii
TATATATATATATATATATATATATATACCCCTCCATTTTGAAGAGGGAAACCACATAGCATATTTGATTGTGGATGTGTAATACTCCCTATTGGAATGAAAATTGATTCCCAACCAACTTGTAACATATGCATGGGAGGTTGCATGTTCCACACATATATTAATCATCAAAAGATTCTTTTGTGTATCATCATAAGAAAAACATTTGTGAAATCCCCACAACAACCTATGTGAAAGATAAGATTTGTCAACAAGCACAATTGAATGCACTTAGTACACAACCATATATACATGTCAAAATAATTCCATAATTATTATTTCAGCATCATTCAAGAACTACCTCCCATCAAACCTTAATAATAATGCACTTGCATTGTTTCTAGAATTTTATTATTGTCCTTATTTAACTTTGTAGGAATAGAATGAACAAACTTCTTCTTCCCAACAACAAATATTTCAAATCCACTACCATTAATCATTATGGTCAAATAAGTGTGCAACAAAGTCTCCACCATATCCATTTATTGTTCACTATTTGAAAATCATGTAATAAAATTGACCATGAGTTCAGGCATGAAAAGCATTGCAAATCAGGGAAAGTACATGGATAAGGTTGAGGAACTACATGTAAGTTCGCAATTTTAATACTTAACAACCATAGTCTAGTGATCTCAATTATCAATGATAGCACTGAACTGGGAAGCAAGAATTTCTTGCAAGTCTGGTTATCAATAATTGAGATACCACTTATCATGTACCCATAGTCATAAAGACATACCATCATCAATATTTCCTTTGGTTTCAAGAGAGAATGTATATGCAAATTATTTCCAGTACCAATATCCTTATATCAAATTTCTTCCAAGAATGTATATGCAAATTATTAGCATTTTTCTCTGATTGTCCTTCATTTGAATTTCAAAAGAAGAACATGTTGACATAGTTTCCTGAGAAGTATACATAATTTAATTATTTGGTCGATGTTTTAGGAAATTTGTAAGCACCCATAATCACACCATTTTAATTTGTTGGCCAATATGTTGGAAGTGCTACCATTTTTCCATTTATGATATTGTATGTGAGCTATATGAGCATTTATAACCTTATTTGACAATTTTTTAAGTTAATAAAAAAGACTCAATGTTGATAAGTAGTCAGGGATCAAAACCGATGTCCTACAATAGTGATATCTAAGGCATATCCCCTCATAGTTGAAGGACTCACAATAAATAAAGGGTTTGTAATAGTTTCCCCTATCAACATCGAAGCCACCACTACATAGCTAATGCAATGACCAAGATACCAATAATGTGCTCCAAAGCATACTAAGAAAAATTCTATATATTTCAGCCTGTTGGCCCTTGACCAGGTTTTGTGGAAACGTTGGTCATGTTTGACCAATTTTGGGACTTCGACAGGCTGATCAAATACAGAGCGCTAGGCGAAGTGGAGATCACGGGATCTCACCCCCTTTTGCGAGCTTTTTGGGTTTAGGGTTTATGTAATGAGTATGGGATGTCGGCCCATGGGTTTACCCATGTTTAGGCCTATTTTGTAATGTATAAATAAGTAGCTAGGTGATGTAAGAAATGTTGATAGCTTAATGCTAATGTTAGCTAAGTGAGAATAGTTGTGAACTCTCTGTGCATACTGTGTAAGACTTGCAAAGCTAACTGCAAGTAATTGTAAGAGGTCGTGTAAAGGATTTGTGTTGTGACCTATCTCGGGGAAGGAGGATCTGGCGAGGTGCGTGCAGATCTCATGTCCTATGCAGAGTTGGTTTTAAGGCTCTGTGCATGTAAGGAGATTGACAAAAGATAATAAAGAAGACAAAGAGTCGATGGACGTAGCCCCACGCTGGGGGTGAACCACGTATATCCTGTGTTATGGTTTCTTTGTGTGATTGATGTGATTTATGCTTAGTGTTGTCATATTTATGTATGTTAGATGCATATGATATAATAGCTAAGTGCTTAGTAATGTGAATGAATGCTAGACCTATTCTATTTCTAAGTGCTAAGTGATTGGGTGTGTTAGATCTTGTTGAATACTGCATTGCTCTGTAATTAGGGTTTTACCTGCGATGTGAATAAGGGTTAAATGCTAATGAATGTTTACTGCTAAGTTCTTTGTTAAGTATTGTGATCATGGATCTGTGTCCCAGCTAGGTTGTAGACACTTGAGTCCTGCAACCCTCCTGCCTCTACCTCGGGTGAGAATTCATCTTCTTCGCAGGTGTTGCCGAAAGGGCTGGTAGTTAGGGTTTTGTTGGTGCATTTTTGAAGCGTTGAACCCTAGGTCTGCCTCTGTGCCAACAAATGGTTCCATTGCCGGGACCTGAAACTGTGACTACTGGGAATTGAGGAAAAGAGAAAGATATGTGCATAGATCTATTGTTGTAGTGTGTAGTACTCTACTTGACTTGTGAGGCTCTGTGCTAAGAAGAGAAGTCTGATCTAAAGAAAAGCAGTAAGATCTTCAAGCCTTGTGCTCTGATAAAGGTAAGATAAGTGGGAATTTTTGCTTCGAAAGAATGGATCTAGGTATGTTTGATAGATTTGGTCCTAGTCTGAAAACTAGGGTGCAGCTCGAAGAAAGAAGATATGATATGAATAGATCTGATAAAAATAGTGAAAGATACGTTATCCCTATTTATAGAAAGAACTTTTGGACTAACAAGTGGATGCAGGATCCTAGAAAGAATTTTTTGCAGGTCCATCACTGTGATCTCAGTGCATAGTACAGGAAAGGTTGGGGATCATTTAAGAGAAAGAGAGGATTGACTCTTTGTTATAGTTGTAAAAGACCATGACATCTTGCTAAGGAATGCCTTGGTAGAAGTCCTATTTGCCTTTGTCGTAAAGCTACTGGACATGAAGTTTTGGATTTCCCTAGAATGATTGCTAAAGTTGAAAAGATGAATATGAGACAAGAAAACCCAAAGGAAGGTCAAGAGACTAAGAATATGCTAAAGAACCAGAAAGAATCAGAGGCTATATTATTGCAGTTGAAAGAAACATTAAATGATCACAGAGACATCAGTTTATAAGAGATTTTAAAAGATAAAGAGTGCATAGAAGCAAGAATAGGAGACTTCGACATAGACTGTGTATTGGATGCATAAACACAGGTGAAAATTATGACATAAAGTACTTGGGAGATCTTAGGAAATCCTGCTATGGTTCCCTCACTGGGAGAAATAGGATTGTTTAAAGGAAATTTGATAACTCTATGTGGACTACTTACCCATGTACCTATGATTGCTCATGGAGCATCAACAGAAGAAGAATTTGAGGTCATTAAGTTTGTTGAGAAAGTGCTCCCTTTGCACTTTTGCTAGGAAGGACTTAGATTGAGAAAGATCAGATCTGAAGGAAAGAGGAAGAGGAAGCCCTAGAACAAAAAAAGCAAGAAATAAGGGATTTCATGGCTAGGAGAATAACATGCTTACTATAAGAATAGGAGGACAAGTCGAAGCAACTGAGGGCCAGAGACCTAGTTGTCGAAGTTGAAAGAACGCAAGAAGACTTAGAGAACTTATCCATATAGGAGAGTAGAGAAACTACTCCAAAAACAGTAAGAGAAGAAGTATTATCCTCGAACCTTGTGAAATACCCTCAACAGTGTGAAGTTACTATGCCAAGAGGAGATAAGAACAAGAATGGAAAGAGGAATCCAAAGACACAGATCACACGAAAGAAAGATAGAAATCTTAGTAAGAAGAAAGCAAAGCTAGAAAAATTGCAAGAGGTTCCAGAGAGGACTTCGCAGAAGGAAGGTTTGTAGAACTTGAACCTCACCGGAATAGCAGAGCAGCGCAAATTGGCACTTCGCCACCATGAATCAATATGACCATTGGAGGCGTCCCGACCGTTAGAACGATGCTCCAGAACGGCTAGAAACACAATTATTGTTGGAATGTTCGCCATTGGACCATTGCGACCGTGCCATAACGGATGAAATTTCATTGATTGAGGCACTCCTACCCATTGGAGGATTTTGTTATGACATTGTCTATTTATTTTGTTACATGTCTCACCGAGAAAACTTTTGCCAATTGTGATTATTCGAGCCCACAATGAGCTAACTATTACCGTGTTGTGCTTATTGTAACCTCACCATCCGTTCTGCTACCTTGATTATTTGTTCACCAACCTGAGATATCAGATCTCAAGCATGTATGTCGGGTGACTTTAGCACAATAGAGAAATCCGTCGAAGAGATTCTCATAGACCTCGTGGCTGAGAAGGTCATGTCCACAGGAGGACAATATTCATTGACAAGAGGAGTGCAAGCATCCCCATCGACTGCACGTCGATCTAAGCCCTCCCAAACCATGACAGAGAAATGAACCAAGCATCGTGATGACTTGGCAAATGCGAAGCTCATCCCATCAATCCTGCCTGACTACATCCCACCTCTGGTTGGCGCAGTGAGTCGTGACAGTGTCCCGAGGGACTTCGACTACACATTAATCATTGCGTACCTCTTGAAGGGGATACACGTAGTAGGACCACAATTGGAGAGGATTATGACGCTAAAGATCAGTGACTTCGACTTGGGAGATCGCAAGAACCATGGAATGCTCGTACCACACAAGTATTTGACCAAGACAATGGGGAAAAAGTCGAAGATAATCCCCCATTCATGGACCATGGACATCGCAAGATCGACCATCCTCAATGTAATGAAGTTACCACACTTTGGCAGACATCGGGAAGTTAACGCATGTGTTAAACTCCTGTTGTCATGCATCCATGGAAGTTACCTATGGTTGGACATGTGCATCACAGTATATCTGATGTTGATCCACCGGATCAACGGATTGAGCATGCAAGGACCAAACCCACATGACTTTTATCCAGAGAAGGTTGCAGACCACGCCCTGGAACAGATAATAAAAGACACCTATGGCGATGTGGAGAAGGGGAAGCGGGGCTATAAGGTAGCCTCCATCCAGAATGGCACAGTGCACCTAGCTTTCCAGTTGATCATTGGTAATCTCATCAGGAAGAATAAGCCAACGTAGGTCATGGGGTTTGTCTTCGACCTCGTAGGAAAATGTGTTGAAGGGATGCAAATGAATTGGACGAGATACCTCGTCAACCATTTAGAGAAAGACTGCCTCGAAGCTCAGGATCAAGGCTACGAGTTCAATTTCAGTTGGTTACTGATCCTCATTGACTTCATTGCTTGAGAGATGCCAAAAGGAGTGACCTTCCCTGAAACTGGGCATTCTGAACCACGAGCTACGAAGCTCACTATGCTCTGGTATTCGAGCGACATGGAAAAACAATGGCAGTCAAATGTGGTGTTCCAAACCTATTATCTATAGATAAAGAGGGCCATTGAATCTTTCCCTCGCATGAAGTCAAATTCCCTACAACGATTTAGGCCATTCGCAAAGTTATGCGCAGACAGGCACTTCATCTATATCATTGGGCGTAGAGATAAAAGAAAGGAGGAGCTACAAAGTTATTATAAGCTCACAAAGGAGGACATGGAAGAAATAACCAAGGAATGGCCTGCAGAGTTACTTGTGCCAGTTGACCAGGAAGAACTCTCTGAGCCTGACCTCATGAGAATCCCTATGGTCACTCGCGAAGAATATGATGCACCCAGCAGCAACAAAAAGAAAAAGAAAGAAGAGGTACAGGAATTGAGCAGCACATCAAAGGAAACTACACCAGATTCACCTGAAGGGGGAGGAGGTGACGAAGTAGAAAAATAAGAGGATGAAGGGGAAGAATACAAGAAGAAGGAGGGCAAAGTAACACCGCCTAAAGATCCCCTGACAGAGATAGAAACATCCAAGAAAATAAAGGGTTCCTCGATGAAACCTTCATCGCGGAAGAAGTCAAAAGCCAATAAACCTCCATTCCACATTGTGCTCATGGTGGATGACATTGACCTTATCATTGTCGTTGTATCAGATACCTCAAAAGACAACTTGCAGCGAAGTGAAGTGAAACAAGAGATCATGTTCGACAGGATCGAGGAAGAGCTCAAAGGGGTACAACAGGCTCTTTATTCGAGTCACGCAGTGCCTACTGCGTCGTTGTCAGTAGAGGACATAAAAGTAGGAGATAAGTCTGCCCATCTACGTAGACTAGCATACTCGACATAGGTTCGCCTTCGTCGTGTCCAGGAGGAAAAAGAACAGGCCAGAGAGACCCTGAAGCAATAAAAGGAGGAATCCATAGATAAACTTCAGGTTTCGCAACAAGAAAAAGACAACCTCCAGGCAAAGTTTGCAGAGGATAAAGCGTAGATACAAAAGGAGAAAGAATAGTTTCTCGCAGAATAGATGGGAGTTAAAGAATCATCCACCAGAGCACTTCGTTCTGTGACAGGCCTAGCATAGATGGAAGAAGAAACCGCTGAGAGCCAGGTGGGGAAGCTCACTGAATCCATTCAACAACTCCAAGAATGTATAGAAGAACAGGAAATACAATCCATGCGAAGCACTCCGCAGGAAGTGCAAGATCAGAGAGAGGAAACTACCAGGAGCGCAGTCAAAACAATCAAGCCATTGGCCTTGGAATGCAAGCAACTCAGCAGTCGAAGTGCACAGACCTACAAGTGCCTTACAAAGGACCCTGAACTAAGGACATTGGAGTCACATCTCTAGGAGGCAAAGCGAAACGGCAACAACAATGTAGGCACAGTTGAAGCTACTGTCATCGGTCGAGAGGATGAAAAGGTCACAGGAACAACGCACGGTTCAGCAACAGGTCCATGCCATCCATAGTAAAGTCATGGAAGTGACCCAGAGGCTCCATCTAGTGCAGGATGAAGCTTGCACACTTTTTGAGGATATTGAAGGAAAAGGTGCATAGCTATAACAAGTAGTCACCACCGTAGAACAGTGCTTGGGAGGACCGGTGACTGAGAAACTTATTCAAGAGTTTGTCGAGTAAGAGGCTCTAGCGAAGTAGTAGGTCGAGGTAGAGTTACCCAGATCAAAGTGACTCGGGATGAGTCATAGGTGAGTGTTGGGGGCCTGTTGGCCCTTGACCAGGTTTTGTGGAAACGCTGGTCATGTTTGACCAATTTTGGGACTTCGATAGGCTGTTCGAAGACAGATCGCCAAGCGAAGCGGAGATCACAGGATCTTGCCTCCTTTTGCAGGATTTTTGGGTTTAGGGTTTATGTAACGGGTATGGGATGCCGGTCCATGGTTTTACCCATGTTTAGGCCTATTTTTTAATGTATAAATAAGTAGTTAGGCGATGTAAGAAATTCCGATGGCTTAGTGCTAATCTTAGCTAAGTGCGAATAGTTGTGAACACTCTGTGCATACTGTGTAAGAATTGCAGAGCTAAGTGCAAGTAATTGTAAGAGGTCATGTAAAGGCTTTGTGTTGTGACCTAGCTCGGGGAAGGAGGATCTGGCGAGGTGCATGCAGATCTTCTGTTATATGCGAAGTTGGTTTTGAGGCTATGTGTATGTAAGGAGATTGACATAAGATAATAAAGAAGACGAAGAGTTGGTGGACGTAGCCCCACGCTGGGGATGAACCACGTATATCTTGTGTTATGGTTACTTTGTGTGATTGATGTGATTTATGATTAATGTTGCCATCTTTATTTATGTTAGATGCATATGATATAGTATCTTAGTGCTTAGTAATGTGAATGAATGCTAGACCTGTTCTATTTCTAAGTGCTAAGTGCTTGGGTGTGTTAGATCTTGTTGAATACTACACTGTTCTATAATTAGGGTTTTACGTGCGATGTGAATAAGGGTTAAATTCTAATGAATGTTTACTGCTAAGTGATATGTTAAGTATTGTGATCACATATCTGTGTCCCAGCTAGGTTGTAGACACTTGAGTCTTGCAACCCCCCTGCCTCTACCTCGGGTGAGACTTCATCTGCTTTGCAGGTGTTGCCGAAAGGGATGGTAGTTAGGGTTTTGTTGGTGCGATGTTGAAGCGTTGAACCCTGGGTCTGCCCCTGTGCCAACACAACCACAAACAAAGCATCAATTTGAATTTTTAAAATCTCAAAACCAAATAAACACGCTCCCACATTTGAATCCAGAGGGACGAAGCATGTCAGGAAAAACTTTTTTTTTTACAATATTATATGTGTACATCACAAGTTACTTGACCTCGCAAATCAGATCTTAGAATTCCCACAACAAAAATACTAATACCTTTTTTATGGGGCATGTTAACTTAAAAGGATATTTGTAACACATACTTGGAGACATAAAAGATATCCAAAACTCACCGCACTATCAGGATGCATCTTACCTATAAGAACAATGCATATAATTTTCTTGGAAAAATAACATAAATATATATACATATATAACCCATATAATTTGCCCGTAGAATTCCAAATATATATATATGCCTCGGGAACAATGTTGAAAGATAAGAGACTAAATCAATATGGATTCTGACAGAAGTAAACAATAGTCACATAGAAAAATGTCAAACATAATCTCAGGGTACCAAAAGTATACTTGTCTGAATTAATGGCAAATTGGAGTTGATGTTGATCATCCAACAAGACATATTGTTTTAAGCATGGGTAATTTCATACTTTTCCAAATTAAATGTTTGTTTATGATGATCATATATAGAAGTGTCTTTGTCAATTTGGAATTATGTGGGCATTCTCTCTTGTATGAATTCAATTTATTTTCAATGTGGTTGTAACATTGCTGCCCGAATTTGCATGGGCATGATACATACAACTTTAATGACTATGTTTTCATATCAATAATATTGTAGCACATCACATGTGGATACAATGAATGATTAAGAAGACCTTCCATAGGCACCAAGCATGTTTTTAAATTTCCCTTTGGAAAATCAATATTCATGCTATTTGAGTACCAAAGCTCACAAGACAAGAGAAACGGTTCCCATGTATAAAACTTTGGAGCAAATGTTTATGGATTATTTGAAAATGTTGAGCCTATACATCCCCTAGTGTTGTAATTGGGCTCTAATGTCAATTTTGATATACCCAATGTGTTCATTTTCAAAACCACTAATTATAAGCACTTTCCTTCAAATAAACTTCCATGACATGCAAAATTTTCCATTGATATCATGTGAAGGATACAGAGGATTCAAGCAAGAACATGAGATCTCTTTCACTGAATGATGAAAATGGAACTAACTGAGGGATCACCAAATTCAAAAAATGGATTGTACAACCTTCTTATAACCAATTTTATGTTCTATAAGAGGTAGAGGAAGTGTTATCAGGTGGCATTGCAGGTTACAAATATGAAAGAGCTTCAAGATGTTGACCTTAAAAGTACTACAAAATTAGTAAAATTCATTGCTACTGGAAAATAATGCAATTGTAGGCCATGGTCCCCATTTTGTGATGGAAGTAAGTCTGATTTCAGAAACTAAAAGCTATAGGAAGCATATTATATAGGTAGGATAGCTCCATTGATGCAACCTAGCCATGATCATTTTCATTTGATTTCCCTCATGTGAATTATGTTTCTAAGTCTTTTCAAGAGATCTTTTGGACTCTATTGATGGGAATCTACAATCTGCCACTAAATAAATAAATATATCACCAATCCAATTTTCATTGCTTTAAAACAAAGATTGCCCACAAAACCATGGAATCTCTGAAACCTAAACCTATTGTTTCTCACATTTGAAGCCTTATTTTAACCATACTTGGTCATTTTTCATCCCATTGTTCTTGAAACTTGAGTTAATATTCACATGTGTTAATTTCTCAAAGTTTTATTTTCCATGTCTGGAAGGAATGACCCTGAAGATATGTGGATGGACACTTGTGACTCCAATGGGATATCCCATGCTCCAATAAATACCATCATTTACAATGAATCAACAACCATTCCATTCTCTATCTAAATGCAATAGGGACAAATAATTTACAAAATCCTTGATAGATAAGAGGAGCATTGTTTTAAATTTTTTCAGAAATGAACATTCATACAAGATCTAAACATTCATACAAGATCTGGAGATCATTGATATGATCTCATCAAAGGATATGTTAACCTCATCAATATCATTGAACCCATGAATTCTTTTGAATGGGGAGATGATGTCAATGTGGTAAATTTAGAAGGAGATTTTACCCATATTTTTTACTCTACATATGACAGTCTAGAAGGGAGAGATGCCTATCTTTCTCACCATGTTCATGTGGATTATGAAAATGAACTACTGCCAAAAACTTGAAAAAATCCTTATTATTGATTATAATACATCCATCCAGGTTCCACTATCTTTGTTTTTTGCACCACTAGAGTGGCATGTCACATAAAGGAATTACGTCGGGCATAAATCCTATGTGAGTTTGTTGGAATAAATATGGAACAAATGGATTCAGAGCCTCCTAAGAATGAACACAGAAACATTGAGATATACATGTTGGTATGCACATCATCGTCATAACTAGAACACCATAGAATAGCATGGTGCATGGTAACTCGTATACATATAACTACCAGAAAACAAGAAAAAAAAACATTCACAATAAATGGCAGCAATGGCATGTGTACATTAAAGCAAAGGAAAGTTTGATCACCGGAATTGACATCTATGTGTGCAATTCCAACACATTATATATTTTGAAAAGGATCTCTATATTATGAAGGAACCAAAATTTTACATCTTTTGGTGATGATAACTGCGGATTGCTAGGTTACGAGATCATTTTTTCTAATCAATGCTTGTACAAACAAAACATGAGATCTCACATGTACACACACTACAGATGTTAAACCCTCGTACAACACTAAATTGTAGTAGTTTACTAATTTCCATTACAACAATTATATTGGAATACATAGAAGGGATCACTCATTACAACAAATAACAAATATGTAGAATTCTTTGTACAACATTCAAGACATGAAACCACATCATAAAACAACATATTAGCTCAATGAAATAGTAAGTTGAAGTTATTTGTTTGAAATTCAGCAGACCAAATAATCAACGGATACAGAGCAATTTCCACTGAACCATTGGTAGTTCATTGTCGACACCACCCCTTATCCATACTATGATACCACCAAGGAAAATAAGTAATGTAGAGTACTTAAGCTAGTCTCTTTTACTAAACCAACATTTCACTATTGAGTTTTTGAATATAGAGCAGCCCTTGGCACCTACAATACATGCCCTGCACAACACAAGGAGGTCTTCCTTATTTCCCCAGCAATCCCTCAGTAGTATCCTTCCTCCAGTGTTATTTTGTGTGTGCATGTAAAGGTCCAACTTTGATATCCCTCAACTTCAGCATAAACTATCTTGGTTCTTGGATTTTCCAAGAGCTCTCATGGCTTCATTTCATGGTTGTTCTATCACGTGCTATGGAAATCTTATTTTTTTAGCAAGAACTCTCATTATTCCTCTTATTCCATCTTCACAAAATTATCTCCCTTTTCCCCTTCGAATTTCCCTTCTTGTTGCATGAGTGAAAGATGGAAAAAGAGTCTTAATTCAACTCTTCCTAGTGCCAATAATGTAGGGAAGACAACTTGCTAAACTTTAGGAAATGATGGCTAAGATTGAGGAATTTGTTTCCTCCACTCCTCTTAACCTATTTTAACTTTGCAACTCAGATTTTGAAATGAGTGAATGTTCAAGGTAACATAAGGTAGATGTTTTTAGGCATAAACCCCCCTTTAGGCACTTTTTCTCCACTTGCCCTAGTCATTTTTTATTAACTGCAGAAATAAAATACTTACAATATTCAAGAGGGTCAAACCAGGATATTACATCCCCTCCCCCTTGGAATAACACTATCACCATTGTTCTATTACTGCAACAATGTTTATGCCATCATTCTTCAGTTATAATTGCAATGGAATTTTCATTGTTTTCTTGGTACATAGCATTCCAACATTGCCTACAACATTCATCCAAATAAACACATATCATAGCCATTTATATGCATGTAATATTTCATCAATATAATTTTCAATCTATGAATTTCATTTCACAACTGAAATATAATATTTTCAAAGAAAATAAGTTACTAAATATTGTATCAGTGACCCTTTTTCCTCGGCATCAATGGTGACAACTGCATGAGCCATCGAAATATTGATGCTTACCAAATATGTAGTAGAACTGGATAACATCATTGTCTCCTTAGTTGCAAAGGTTAATTAAATCTCCATCAATGAGACATATACCCGACACACAAAATGTCAAGTGCCTATTTATGATGGATCTCTCAATCCGGAAGTGATTGACAATTGGATACTCGACATGGACACATGATTTTATTATACCCTAATTCTTGACAATGAGAAGGTCATGTTTGCCAAATTGAAGCTCACGGGACTTGCCTAACTTTTGGTTGCAAACTATGTGGTGAATCAAAATCCAGTTACCACTTGGACGAGGCTTGTGGAATAACTTGGTCTCACATTTCATCCATCCAACTACAAATAGAATATGAACATCAAGGGGCTTCACCTACGTCAAGGTTTCAACATTCATGTACAAGAGTACATCAACCAGTTAAATCGATTGTGAATCCTTCAACATTTATGATCCAGTTGAAAATCTTGTTCTTAAATTTAGAAGTAGATTGCGGGGACATTTGTATCAACAACTACACCACACTTGATGTTGCATGCAATCTCACATATTTAGCTAAAGAAGAGATTTATGATAAGCATAGAGTTCAACAATGCTCATGCTCTTTCAACAAGCATAGAACAACATCAGTAAAGCCCAAACCTCATATCATGACAAGTAATCATTCTTCTTCTTATTCTTTTGATTCCAAGAAAAATGGAAAATTCTATTGATGTTGTAAGAAAAGGACATGACAAATATGAATGTGTTAAATTGAAGAAGAATTTTTTGCTTGTATCATCTTAGGAACAAGGAGCTAATGATGCTCCTATCGAAACCCATAGTGATGATAGGACTTATGAAGAGTTGAAAGGTTAAATCAATAAGATTATTGTTGATGTTTAGATTGTAGGATCCAAACAACAACCTCTGAGGATATAAATCCCCCTATGTTTTTATAGAGGTGGTACTCCTCTTTGGCTGAAATGTTGGAAGATTCTTTGTATGGTTTTACAATGAATGTAAAGGGTGAATGCTAAAGAGAAAACCCAGAAATATCTTCCAAGAAATCTTATATATACAAATGTAAAACCATTATATACAGTTATACAAATATATATCAGATCATTTAAAGAAAATCTATGATAAAGTGTGTCAACAAAGATTTGTATCTACAAGGTTTTGGAGTCTCCCTTCAACAAACATTCTTTCTTTCTTGTAAGATAAATTGAACTTGGAATATGCTATGACTTTTGCAAGATGAAGTAAAATAGGCAGGTCTTCAAATAACTTTAAATAATAATTTCATTACAAATCAAAATTGATTGTGATAGGCAATAAATTTGAAATCACATCCTTTCAACTCAAGTTTGAGAAATCAATAATGTAATACCCCGAAATAGTTCTTTTCAAGAGAAAATTATAAAAATATCTCAGTATGATAAGTACAATAATCTCGGGAACAAGAGAATTGAAACACTTTAACAAGGTCTCAATGAATATTACAGGAACTAAAATAAATTGCATTTTCTTTTTACAAGCATGGACTTTGCTCCTTTAGACCTGAAATGTTACAAGATGACTGGATATTTCAAGAGAAAGAACTGCTCATACCCAAATATTCATGTTTTCAATACATTCATGGAATATTTGATGGAAAGAAATAGAAAATAAGATGTAGAGAGACAAGTTTTAGCAATCCAGTCGACCGAATTTTTGAGAGATAGAACTTTGCTTCTTGCAGACTCTTCACCATTGTAGAAACTTATGATTGCCCTTTTAAAATCTTCTCTCAATGCTCTTGAACTAGTTAGGGTTTGTCTTTCTATAACTTTCCATGATTCCTTTTCGGAGGAAACCACTTTAAACTTTTACTTTATTGAATTCTCATTAATGACTTTATGTCAATGAAATTTGTGCCTCCAAGTAGAGCCCACTTATTCATTTAATCAAGTTTATTTAATAAACTTTATTTTCAAGTTGATTGCCTTTAACAAAAGTGGAATGTGTTTTAATTTTATAAGAAATATATTTTACCTTTCATCCATGGAAAACATTCTATATGCAATCTTCATCATCTCATATTTCCAACATGTCCTCTTGAGCGAATTTTGAGTTCTAAATCTCAAGTTATAAGCTCAGGAAGTTGAGGTTCCAAGCAAATTTATTAGTACACCGTGAAAACATATATGACTATTATTTCAATTTATGAGAGAGTTATTGCCAATTTCACATCTTGAAACCTATTCCATCATCTTCCTTGTCGAATTACCTTTCCAACGAGGTATAGTTTGTCCAAAATATCGAGTTATGACCTCCAGATCTCGAGTTATGACCTCTAGAAGTTCGTTGCTCAGAAGTCGTCCATCAATTTTGTGAGTCAATCCTAGCCCTTCATCAAAAATTTCCCTTTTAAAATAAATTCTGATCCCACATGTATTATGGTCATGAGTTTTTAAGTGTTTATAATGAAAATTTTATCATAGTCCTCATGTGGAATAAAAGAAACTATGGATACTTTGGTGTAGGTTTCATGACATGGAAATTTCATACATTAATAAATAAAAATTGATTCCCAATCAATGCCCAGTCATCACCCAATAAGTATCTAGTCAGTGCCCAGTTAGCAGCAAATCAATTCCCAGTCATAACCCACATGTCAAAGTGTAATTGGTGAAAAGTGTGCCATGTTTCATGATAATCATCTAGTTAGCGCCTAGTCAACAAAAAATTAGTGCCCGGTCATAGCCCACATGTCACGGTCTGATAGGATGTAACATGTCATAGTGTGATTAGTGAATAGGTTTCCATGTGTCATGATGTAGTTAGGGGAATAAAAACTTAGTGAAAATGGATAAGTGTAGGAGAATGGGGAGAAGGATGAGGAGAGGGGGTGAGGGAATGCGGTTTGGGGGTAAGGGAATGTGGAGTACGGGACTGCGGTGTGGGGTGAGAGCATGCATGGGTGAGGGGAGTTTGGGTTCGCAAGAGGTAAATGAGACTAAGGGAAATGGGGGAGAGAGTAAGGGAATGCAGTGCAGGGGTAAGGGAATGTGAGGTAAGAGAAAGAAAAAAGGGGATGTGATCCTACACTTGAAGAGAATATGAGACTAAGTATGACATGAAGGACCAAGAAAATGTATGGAATGAAGAACCAAGAAAATGAGACTAAGTCAAGACTTAGTCTCAAGTGCCAAGAATAGAACCAAGAAAAATAAGTGTGGTTCCAAAAGTAAGTGGCGTTCCAAGAAAATCAATGTGTGGTTCCAAGAATATAATCATGGTTTCGATAATATAATCATGGTTCCAATAATATAATCATGGTTTCGAGAATATAATCGTGGTTCCAAGAAGAACTTAGTTGTGTTGCACATGGAAAAATCATTTTTTGGGCGGTTAGACAAAAACCTGGATATCTTGAGCATACAGACTCTAATTTTTAATCCGTAAAAAGAATGACGAAGTTGAGACCGAGGGATACGCTATGAACTGATAATTGTTGAAATTTCATTTCTTCTATTATCAATTTTTTTTATTTTTCCAAGAGCGGGAAACCTAGGTGATCAATTTTTTTGATCAAAAATTACTTTGATTCACCATCATCCTATTCAAGGGGTGTGTGGTAGTTTGTTTGTCACTCGTGCCCACCCCACACATGATTTTTCAGTGGATTATATAATTAATAATGGCTTGCATAAAAAATTGATTGCAAAGGCCATTGTTGACAAGCTACACTTGTCAATGGACCCTCATCCTCATCTATATGAACTTGGATGAAAGGATAATAATTCATTTGCATAGATCACATACACATGCACTGTGCCATTTTCTTTTGGTCCTAAGTTTGTGGATAAGGTCATATGTGATATGACCGATATGGATTATTCTGGTTTGTTTCTTAGTAATCCATATCAATATGATAGGTAATCTTCCTATGATGCATATAACAATACATGTATGTTGCAGAAAGACACTAAAAATTACCTAATCAAAAGAAAATTAAAATCAACCAATTTGGTACTCACTTGCAAGTAGGCATGTAAAGTAGTTAATCAAGCAACAACACTAGAATTAATTTACTTAAGGCCTCAATCTCATGAAAGTCAAGAAAATATCACAATTTCTACACCACATGCAGATATTAACGAGCATTTGAAAACCTATTCAAATGTGTTTTAGGAACCTATAACAATTATTATTCATAGTGCATTCAATCATATAATTGATCTTCTTCCCAAGGTCTCTCTTCCCAACCCACCTTTGTATCACACTTCAACGATTCAGAGTGACGAAATTAAAAGGAAAATTTAGTATCTTTTGACTAAAGGTTTCGTTAAGCCTAGCATCTCCCCTTGTGCATCACCAATCTTGTTTGTACTTAAGAAAGATGGGACTTGTTGTCTCTGTATTGATTTCAAAGCATTAAATAAAAACACCATCAAAAATCGATATCCACTTGCTCACATTGAATTTATTGATCAGCTTCAAGGTTCACGATTCTTCACCAAAATTCATCTTAAAAGCGGATATCATCATGCCAGGGTTCAAGCAAAATATACTTGGAAAACAATTTTTAAAACCAAAATGGGTCTTTATGAATGGCTTGTGATGCCTTTTGGATTCACCAATGTTGGGTATGTGTTATATTATTTGCATAATTAATGGTCCCCCTATTAGGGGTTTCAGGGGCGGAGTCCCCAAAAATAAAATTGGGGGTTTATACACCAAATTTTTGGGTGATCTTTAACCTTTTGGCAGAGGCATTTTTTCGCCTTTAGCAGTTTAGTGGTGCATGGTATTTCAACCCATGGTTTTCCAATTATGGTTAAGGAATTAAGCGTGTAATCTAATTGGGGTCAATGTATTAAGGTTTTTTTGGATGCCAATGGATCCTATATATTGTATTGTAAACAATCAAGTTGAATTATAAATAGAATTAGAGGTGTGGCTCTAAGCCAGGTTGTTGGTTTTCCCGGTTTTGTTTCTAGGGTAAATCTATGTGTATATGTGTGATTGCAATTATTTTCTTTTCTATGTTAAGAATTTGTGTGTGCATTGCATTAATGTAAAAGGTTTAAAACTTACATTTGGTATCATAGAAGTTATTGGCTTCAAGGGGATGCCTTTGTGGCTAAGGATTTGTCTCAAGTCTGTGATAAACATTGTTACAATGGGAGCTCTACGGTATCGATTCTTGTGGTGAAAGCAAATGGCAAGTAGTTAAAAAATAGAGATCAAAAAATTTAATGGGAAAAGTTTTGAGTTGTGGAAGCTCAAGATGGAAGATATTTTGGTAGACAAATATCAATGGGTCACTGTAGATCGAGGTATTGTACCTACAAGAATGTCAACATAAGACTAGACAAAGTTGGATTGAAAGGAAAAGAGCATAATCTAGTTGTCTCTCTCAGATTTAGTATTATTGAATGTGTTAGGGGAAGCTACAACCAAGGAATTATGGAATAAGTTAGGGGATTTGTATCAGTCTAAATCCCCGATAAAAAAAATCATGCAAAAGAAGTTGTACAACCTGAGGATGAAAGATGGAGACTCAACAACAGAGCATATGAACACCTTCAATATTGTGGTAAGTCAGTTATTGTTTGTTGATATTAATATTTATGATGAATATAAGTGTATCAGTTAATTGTGCTCTTTACCAGACTTGTGGGATAGTCTTGTTGTGGCCATACGCAGTAATGCAATTACTTTAAGTTTCAATGATGTGGTCTCATCCTTGTTGTTTGAGGAGATCAGGAAGAAAAACATGGAAAGCTAGAGCACATATGCCTTATTTGTAAGAGGGTTCTCCCAGGAAATAAATAAAAACAAGTCCTCAAGTGGGAGATCTAAATCTAGAGGAAGGTATAAATCTCCAGGAAAATTTGTAAAGGTATGCTAGAGATGTGGAAAAGAAGGGCATTACAAGAAACAATGTAGAACCAAAAGTGTTGAGAGAGAGAAGGGAGCTAATGATGCCCCTTCTACAGNNNACCTTCGTAGATGAAGGAGGGGATGTGTACTTGGCTTCTTGAAGCACACATGCATATCATGAGGCATGGTCAGCCAACTCAGGTGCATCCTTTCATATGACTCCTCACGGGGAGTGGTTTTGCGAGTATGAAAGGTATGATGGGAGTGTTTTTTTTCTAGGAGATGAATCGTCAGCCAAAATCATATGACAAGGAAAATTCAAGTTGAATCTCATGGATGGTAGGATTAGAACACTCCTTGGTGTTCGACATATCCCAGTAATGGCCAGGAATTTGATTTTTGTAAGAACTATGGACAATGCAAGTCTAAAAACATTATTTGAAAAGGAAACCCATTGGATAGTTCAAGGAGCAATGGTGTTGCTGAGGGGAGTTCAGATTGGAACTCTATATAAGTTATTGGGAAGAACTTGGATTGGTGCACAGTGATGTGTTTGCACTTGTGACAATTCCATCACTAGGTAAATCTATGTACTATGTCTCATTTATAGATTACTTCTCTAGGAATACATGGATTTATTTCCTTAGGAAGAAATATGAAGTCTTTGACAAATTTAAAAATTTTAAGGCTCTTGTGGAAAATCAAACAGAGGAGAAAACTAAGGTGTTGAGGATGGATAATGGTAGAGAATTTGCAAGAATGAATTCAAATAATTATGTAAGAAATATGGTATAGCAAGGGAGAATAATATTCCATACACACCTCAGCAGAATAGAGTTGTAGAAAGGATGAACATGATGCTAATGGAAAGAGGAAGGAGCATTCTTAGTGGTGTTGGGTTGTGACAAGAATTGGGCAGAGGCAATGAACAATGCATGTTACCTGGTAAATCAACCACCCTCATCAATGTTGGATGACATGACTCCACACAAGGTATGGATTGGTAAGAAACCCTATTTGATACATCTCAGGTTTTTTGGTTGTGATGCTTATGTACACATTCTAAAGGAAAATAGGATTAAGTTGGATAAAAGGGCTGAAAATTTTATCTATATTGGATATAAAGATGGTATAAAAGGTTATAAGCTTTGAACCCATAAACTAAGAAGGTAGTGTATAGTCGAGATGTGGTATTTAGATAAATCAAATAGGTTATCAAATAGGAAGTCCTACCAAGGGAGGAAGAACCATATAAAATAGAGTTTGAATTGAAGGATAATGAATCAGACTCTACAGAAGAACTAGAATCGGAGGAACAATATCCTCATACTCTATTATTGAGGAGATTGGTTTGAGAAAGAAGGCAACCAGAAAGGTATACTCCACCTAATTTCCGTTCAATTTTTTCTTTGTTTATTATTGATGGTGATCCTAGAAATGTTATGGTGGCAATGGATTCATAAGATGGAAAACTCTGGAAAAAGGTAGCGATTGAAGAAATGG
Source organism: Picea engelmannii (assembly GCA_009831015.1). NCBI lineage: Eukaryota > Viridiplantae > Streptophyta > Pinopsida > Pinales > Pinaceae > Picea > Picea engelmannii. Next base: position 94,088 of record ML803696.1, read on the forward strand.
TAGCCTTGGACTAGAATGAGGCTTGGGATCTAGTTGATTTTCCAACTGGAAGAAATCCCAATAGAAAAAAATGGGTGTTTAAGAAGAATTTGAATGTAGAATGCCTAATGGAGAAATACAAAACTTGGTTAGTGGAAAAAGGTTATTCCCGGGTAGAGGGAATTGAGTTTGGTGAAAAAAAAATTCATGTTGCCAAGTTAAATTCTACTAGATTTCTTTTATCTATTGTTGTTGCTTTTTATTTTGAAGTAGAACAGATTGATGTGAAGATAAAATTCTTACATGGGGATATGGAATAAGAAATATACATGAAGCATCCATAAATCTTTGCAGTGAAGGGAAAGAAAGACATGGTATGCAGGCCGAAAAAAGTCTCTATATGGGTTAAAGCAATCACCAAGGATGTGGTATCAAAAATTTGATACTTATATATTGGGACTTGGCTTCACAAGAAATAAAGTTAGTCATTGCATGTATTTCAAATTAGTAGGATATCGTCTTGTTTATTTGATCTTGTATGTGCATGATATGTATTTGATAGGAAACAAAAAGGGAATTATTCAGGATGTGAAAAATCAGTTGTCCTCTAAATTTGACATGAAAGATCTTGGTGCTGCAAATTTTATTTTGGGCATGAAAGTTAAAACAAATCAAGTAAATAGGAAACTCTGGTTGAACTAGAGAAAATATGTTGAGTCAATATTGTGGAGATTTAATATGTAGGAATGTAAACCTATCAAGGTCCCTATTCATTTAGGTGTAAGTCCCATGTTCTATATGCTAGTGTGGTTTGCATTTTGATGTATGTAATGGCATGTACTAGACCATACATTGCACATGAAGTGGGAGTTTTGAGTAGGTTTATGTCAAAACTAGGGAAGGAGCATTGGGCAGCAATAAACAAGATTTCTAGGTATTTGTGTGGCACTACTACTTATGGATTGTGTTACCAAGGAAGACCAATATTGGACAAAGTTTTGGACATACATGGATGTGTTGATGCATCCTAAGCTGTAGATATGGATCATAAAAGATCTACATGTGGGTATGTGTTTAAATTTTTTGGAGGAGCAATCAATTGGATGAGCAAAAGATAGTCTATAGTGGTACTCTCAACTATAGAATTTGAATGCATGGTAGCCACTCATGTAAGAAAGGAAGTAGTATGGTTATAGAGATGTGCTCAGGTATTGGGTTGGTACAACAAGTTGTAAGGATAAATCGTTATAGTTAGAGTGGAATCTTCCACACAAGGAACCCATTGTAGCATTCTAAGACAAAACATATCAATGTTCAAAATCATTTTGCCAGAGACCTAGTTGAAGAGAAGAAGGTGTTGCTAGTGAAGGTGGACACTTTAGAGAATGTTGTAGATTCATTAAAAAATTATGTGAGCATTGAGAAGTTCTCTTAGTGCAGAGAATCAATGATCATTTATGATTGTTGATCATGAAAGCCTGTGACCATTGTATGCAAATAAAACAAAAAGTGGGAGAATGTTGAGTATGTGTTATATTCTTTGCACGATTGTGGGTCCCCTATCAAGGATTTTGGGAGGCATATCCCCCAAAAAAAATTATTGGGGGTTTATTCACCAAATTTTTGGGCAGTCTTTCTCCTTTTGGCAGGGGTGGTTTTTTTCCTTTGGCAGTTTAGTAGCGCATGGTATTTCAAACCATGGTTTTCTAATTCTGGTTAAGGAATTAAGGTTGTAATCTAATCCAGGTCAATGGATTAAGGGTTTTTTGGATGTCATGGAATCCTATATTGTACTGTAAACAATGAAATTGAAATATGAATAAAATTAGAGGTGTGACTCTAAAACAGGTTGTTGGTTTTCTCAATCGGGTTTCCAGGGTAAATATTTGTGTATATGTGTGATTGAAATTGTTTTGTTTTTTGTGTTAAGAATATGTGTGTTCATTGCATTAATGTAAAAGGTTTAAAACTTACAACCAATGCCCTAGCTAAATTTATGAAAATAATGAATGATGTTTTCAGAGATTGTATTGATAAATTTCTTATCATCTATTTAGATTATATTCTTATTTTCTCTCACACTTGCAAGACACATATCCAACACTTGGAATAGGTTCTTTATCCACTTCAACAAAATCAACTTTATGTTAATCTCTCCAAGTTTTGTTTTGATCAAACTATAATCTCTTATCATGGTTTTATCATCGATGCACATGGAATTAAGGTGGATCCTACAAAGGTTGAATTTCTCTACAATTGGCCTTTTCCTTCCAATCTAACAGAGTTAAGGAGTTTTCTTGGTCTTGCCAACTTCTATCGTAAATTTATCTTTGGTTTTTCATAAATTCCCTTTCCTTTACATCAATTGACAAAGCACAATGTTTTTTTTAAGTGGACACAATATCATTCAAATGCTTTCAATCTCTTGAAAGAAAAGTTGTGTCCTTCACCTATATTTGTTTTGGTTGATATCTCATAGTGTTTTGAAATTGAGAACGATTCTTCACAATTTGCACTTGGAGCATATTTGATGCAAAATGGTCATCTAGTGGCTTATCATTCAAAGAAATTTTCATAATCCAAAAGAAACTACTCCACTTATGATAAAAGATTGTATGCATTAATTCAAGCTATCAAATATTTGAGACATTATTTGATGGGAAAAGAATATGTTGTGCATACTAATCATTTACCTTTAAAGTTTCTTCAATCCCAAAAAAAAATTGAAGAAGCTCGACATATGAAATGGGCATCATGTTTGCAACAATTTCATTTGGTTATCAAGTACAAATAGGGCAACACAAATATAGTAGTTGATTGTTTAAATCAACCATATTCATTTCATTCCTTAATGGTTCTCACCACTTCACATCTTGGGTTTCAGACTCAGACTACACAATATCCAAATGATCTAGATTTTGGGCACATCTATAAGAGTCTCCAACATCCAACCTCTTCAAACTTAGTTCATTTCCAATATTTTCATATCAAGGAAGGATTATTGTACAAGTTTGAAAATTTATGTGTACCCCATGATCACCACTTGTCTCTACTCAAAAAGGCGCATTTTACTCTCTACGGTGGTCACTTTGGCAAGAAAAATACTTTTCATCATCTTCAACATTTTTCTACTAGCCTCATATACAGTGGAACGTTCTTAATTTCTTGAGGTATTGTGTAGTGTGTTATCACTTCAAACAAGCTAATAAGAAGCTTGGTTTGAGTTACCTTACCTATTCTCTCCCATCCTTTGGAAATCATTTTATTGTATCTTGTTAATGGTATTCACATGCTTATTCACCACTATTATTTCATTTTTTTATTGTTGATATATTTAGTAAGATGGCTAAGTTCGTTCCTTGTCACAAAACCAATTATTATAGTGACTTAGACAAGCTATTATTTAACTTTTTTTGGCGATCCTTTGGTCTTCCCACTAGTATTACAGTTGATCATGACTCATGTTTTGTGAAAAAAATTCGGCATTCCATTTGGAAAATATTAGGAATCTCTATCATTTTTCCAACACCTTTCATTTATAGACTAATGGCCAAACTGAAGTGGTTAATCGTACCTTACCGAAAATTCTTCACCTTTATCATCACACTTCTCCCACCAAATGGGATTTGAGCCTTACCTACATTGAGCATCTTTATAACCAAGCAGTTCACTCCTCCACTTGTCACTCTCCCTTTGAGGTCAATCTTAGTTTTTAGCCTTTGGATCCCTATGATTTTCCCTTATCTTTTCCTCTTCTAGCTACTTCACATATTCAAAAAGAGAAATATAAGGCACATACTTTTGTTCATCACTTGCAACCTCTCCAAGCCAAATTTATTCAGATTCTTGAGAAAAATAAAGAAAAACATAAACAACTCATGGACTAGCATCATGTTCCACACCATTTCCAAGTTGGTGAGAAAGTGTGGTTGCATTTGGACAAACATTGATTTCAAGACAAATCATACAGTAAGATCAAACCCATTCAGTATGGTCCCTACTCAATCATCTAGCAGGTGTTTGAAAATGATTTCCACCTTGATCTTCCAGTTCAATTTGGAATTCATGATGTTGTCAATGTTGATCTTCTCAAGCCATATCATGAGTCAACATTGGAAACAGAGATCATGACCAATCATCCTATAGATATGTTCTTAATTTTCAGCCTCTGCTTAATGTAGATCTGGTTTTCAACTAGAAGACTCACCAAAAAATCAGGGATCCACTATTGCCTACCTTGTTACTAAACAAGGTCAAATTCCACATTAGGCTTGTTGGATTTCTCAACACCAGATGCAACAAATTTTTCTCTCTCCTAAAATCATTGGAGGCCAATGCTTCTATTATTAGGAGGAATGATAAGAATTAACATATGTATTTAGCATATCAAATTATTATTTGTAGTAGGATATTATTATTATGGTTTGGTGTGATGAATCCTTTTGGTTTCCTATTCTCGTGGAGTACTTGAGATCATTTATCCAACTATATCTATTATTGTGCTTAGTTGCTAGTTCTAATGATCTAGTTGATCATTTCTCTCCTAAGTTGTTGAGTTAGTTTTATTTATGTAAGGTTATATAATATTTTGTTTGGCTTAATAAAATTCAGTTAGATATTTTTAATTTCACACTCTTGTGTTGAACTCTACTCATGAGTGCTTAAAACCACATTAATAACGTTGTTTATTCCTTTTCAAAAGTCCCTTGTGGTCATGGAAAATGTTCAAATGATCTCAATTTGTCATCTAGCACAAATAGTATAGGTAATACATGATATTATCACCTCATTGTGTGGGAAAATAGAGTTGTTTCATGTCATATCGCTTATAATGATCCTTGAGCCATCATATTGTAGTTGAATTGAGTCAGTTGAATTAAGGATGACTCGTCTTTGTAATCATGTTTCCCACCCAAATTTCTTACCCTCGTGATCACCAGTTGATTGCACCTCATCATGGAAAGATTTGGCTTGATCTTAAAATAGCATTGTTTAAAAGGTAACTACCCTTTTACCCTCAAATTTTGTATTTCACTTCCTATTCATTCATTTTCAAGTTGTTTTCCCTCTACAATTCCATTCCCCTCCATTAATCCATAATCTCCCTCTCATCTATACCTTTATTTAAATATATTAATCACATAATCCCTCTATTCATTTTCAAGGATATATCCCTTCCCACCTTGATGGATAGTAAGGTTTCCATTTCAATTCATGAGCACCCTGAACTTTGGGAAGATCATAAAGATAAAGGCCCCCTAAATATAGGAAATACTAAAGATGAGAGATCCCTCGAATTCCCCCATATTTGGCAGGTCCATTAACACTTGTAGGACAATGGGCCTACTTGGGAAGCACAAATATCATATTAAGATAGACAATTATTCCTCTATTAATGAAAATATGGAGGAGGGGCATACCTACCTTTTAAAAGACTACAACAAGTGGAAGTTATCATCCTTTTCCCATTCTCACTCATATGTTTCCATATTAGAGGTTATTCGACTAGATGAATAAGCTTGGAAGGTAGGCAATGTGAAGACCCCCCACCCAGGACTTACCTATTGAAGTTACAAAGAACACATGAAACAGACACACTCTTTTACAAACTACCTTGGACATGATGTGGTACATGCACTCCTTTGTAGCCTCTAGTCTTGATGCCTAATAACATTTGAGAGAATATATTGCTAACCTCCTATCCTATTTGGAGAAAAATATCACTCCTCTATCCAAGAAGCTTCTCGGAAAAAAATAGGTCTCTCACATATTAAAGGATTATTGCTCAAGTTATTGCATGACAAGGATGGCCCTAAACATGCTACTAGATCTAAAATTTATGGTTAAGTTGATATCCTTTTTTATTACTTCTCAGTTTGGCATATCTATCTACTGATTAAGACCAATTTATGTGTATAATCACTTTGAATTTGAGCCTATTGATTAGACATACTATTTTATAGCAATAATGGAGAACTATTGATTTTTCCTTTCTTCCTAAGAAAAGAACCTAATTCTAAATTCATTGAATTATTTATGCCTTTGCACACCTGCTTCTGGGTTCGCCTTGGGTATTGTTAGTGACCTAACCTCCCTAACCCCTCACGTAGGTAGAATAATATAATTCCAGGTAATAAAGGACAATATTAATAAGGCCTAGCAATAAGAAAGAATAAGTCAAATGTAAGAAGACCTAATAGAAGCTTTTGCTTCTAGAAGGATCTTCCTCTAGATTGTTCTTTTGGATAGATAGATTTAGTATAAATAGGAGTAGAGGGTATGAGAAATCTTGTCTTGGAGATTATTGTAATAGAGCTATGCTTTGTTGGAGGTTTCCCCCTCAAAGAGGCAAGTGAACATTGCTATCATTAATAAAGGTTCTCTTTCTGGTGTTATTTTGGTATTAATATGGTATTGTTTTGGTTATATCATTGTTTCTCTACTACCTATATGCTAAAATATTTATGGTGTGCATACTATTTTATATATGGAATACTACAAGTGGTATCAGAGCACCTTCCTCGGCATAAAATTGTGGGTTAAATTTTTGTCATGGAAGAGACGTATTCTGACGTCTTAAAGCTACAGAGATCTGTCGTTCAACACACAAATCCGCAGTCAGGTAATCATACACTCAAGAACTACAAGTGGTTTTTAAGCGCACATATGTTGGCCACCCTTGTAACCCTTGTTGATACCCCTTCGAGTGGTAGTGCATCAGGCAGCACTTGTATACAGATCAACCTAGATATCTTGAATCCCTCCATAGATAAACTGATCGGTCGCCTGACTGCTATAGTGCCATCGAGAAAAACACTTGGGAAGATACTCTCTAGTATCAAAGTAGTCGGGTAGTATGGCTAAGGGCATGGTCTAGCCTCCTTAGTTGGTTCCCTGAGATATTGGGCCGAGTACTATTGTTGGACTTTGCATGTATATCAGAGAGATATAGCACAGGGAAAACACTTATCTGTAGAAACCCTAAATATCCTNAAAAAAAAAAAAAAAAAAAGACAAGATCTATTGTCGCACAATTGTGCCTTCTGCATTCTAGTTGTGAAACTACTACACATTTATTCATGTTAAGCATTTGGGAATTTATGGCACACTTATTTGGGACCTATCCCATTGGGTTCCTCTCTTTGCCCTGATTCCATTTGTAAGTTTTAAACCTGTGAAGTAAAGCAATGCATATAGATTCTTAACCAAAACAGAAATTAATCAATGGCTCATACACATAGTACACAGATATTTATACCAGAAACCCTCAACCGGGGAAAACCTTTCTTATTTTCATTATATCGAATTTCACCATTCACCATAAAATATATACAATGTTTTTAGGTATTCTGTAGATACCAAAACCCTGATCCCTTAATTCGAGATTAATTTAGAAAACCGCTAAAAATAGCAAAAAACCACCCAAAAAAAAAAATTTGAACCAGGGGGGGCATACCTGCCCCCCCCGGGACCCCCCTAGAAAGCGCTCAGAGCACACAACACACATTGAACTACTAGAGGGATCGTCATATGCAGTTTTCGAACCTGACACGCCCACACACACACACACATGCAAAGAATATAACATATACCCAACATTCTCCCACTTGTTGTTTTCTTTGCATCCAGGGGTCCACAAGGTTATATAGTCAACAATCCAAGGCAACAATGCCCATTTTTACTCTACACCAGGAGAAATTTTTTGTGCTCACAGACTTTGTCAATAAATCTACAACATTCTTCAAAGTGTCAACCTTTTCCAACAACACCTTCTTTTCCTCAACCATGTCTCTCACAAAGTGATACTGAACATCAATATGTTTTTTCTTTGAATGATAAGCAGGGTTCTTTGCCAGGAATATTGCACTCTGACTGTCATAATCTAATCTCACATCTTGTTGTACCAACCCAATACCTGAACACAATATATGTAACCATACTACTTCCTTGCTTGCATGAGTGGTGGTCATGTATTCAACTTCTGTAGTTGAGAGTGCCACTACATTCTGTCTTTTTCTCATCCAATTGATTGCTCCTCCAAATAGGTTAAACACATACCCACTTGTATATCTTTTGTGATCCATATCTTCAGTCCAATCTGCATCAACAAATCCATGTATGTCCACCACTCTGTCCAATCCTGGTCTTCCTTGGTAGCACAACCCATAATTGATAGTGTCACGCAAACACCTGAAGACCCTCTTTACTGTTGTCCAATGCTCCTTCCCTGGTTTTTACATATACCTGCTCAAAACTCCCACTACATGTGCAATGTTTGGTCTAGTACAGACCATTGCATACATCAAACTGCCAACTGCACTAGCATATGGAACATGGGACATGTCCTCTTCTTCTTCCTGTGTCTCGGGACACTGATCTACAGATAAATTTACACTTATAGGAATAGGAACCTTGATCGGTTTACTTCCATGCATATTAAACCTCTGCAATATCGTCTCAACATATTTTCTCTGATTCAACCAGAGTTTCTTGTTTGCACGATCTCTTTTAATTTCCATTCCTAGAATGAAGTTAGGAGCACCGAGATCCTTCATGTCAAATTTGGAGGATAGTTGTGATTTCACATCCTTGATAACATCCATATTATTTCCTACCAACAACATGTCATCAACATACAACACTACATAAATGAAGTGATTACCAACCTTCTTGGAATATACACAGTGATCAACCCTGCTTCTCACAAATCCCAATCCAAAGATGTATGTGTCAAAATTTTGGTACCACGTCCTAGGTGATTGCTTCAGACCATATAGTGACTTCTTTAGCTTACAGACCAACTCTTTCTTTCCCTTTACTACAAAGCCTTCTGGTTGCTTCATGTAGATTTCTTCTTCCAGATCCCCATGTAGGAATGTTGTCTTCACATCCATATGTTCCACTTCAAGATCAAAAGCAGCAGCAATAGATAAAATAAATCTAATAGAAGTTAACTTAGCAACATGAGAAAAAATCTCACCAAAGCCAATTCCTTCTACCTGGGAATAAGCTTTTGCTACTAACCGAGCTTTGTATTTCTCCACTTTTCCTTCTACATTAAACTTCTTCTTAAACAACCATTTGCTACCAACAAATTTTCTTCCAGCTGGCAACTCAACTATATCACATGCCTCATTCTTATCTAAGGCATCCATTTCTTAAACCATGGCCTTCTTCTAGAGTTTACTATCCTCTGAGTTCACTACTTCCCTAACAGTTCTGGGATCATCATCAGTAATAGATAAAGCAAAATTGGAATGGAAATCAGGTGGACTATACCTTTCTGGTTGCCTTATTTCTCTCACTGATCTCCTCAATACTAGGGTATGAGGTTCTTCTTCTTCTTCTACTTCATCTTCTTCAGATGATTCAGATTTTGCATCATCCAACTCTAGCTCTATTTTCTCAGGTTCCTCTTGCCTTGGTAGGAATTCATGTTTGGACACATCTTTTACCTCTCTAAAAACAACATTCTGACTGTAAATAGTCTTCTTAGTTTCTGGGTTCCAAAGCTTATAACCTTTCACACCATCTTTATAACCAATAAAGATACACTTTTCGTCTTTTTTATCCAACTTACTCCTATTTTCGTTTGGAACATGTGTTGATACTAAGAGGGGGGTGAATAAATATCAAGTATAATTTAAAACCATTTTCAACTTATACTTAAACCATTCAATTATATCCAATGAGAAATGAACAATAGTATAAGAGTTACACCAATACACCATAATACACCATGCACAATATATGAGAAATAATCAATAGTTATTGTTCAAGGGAAGTAATGACTTCCAAAGGTAGCTATAGCTTCCAAATTTAAAGGAAGGGATAAACCTCCAAGAGGAAGATACAATCCTCCAATATCAAGAGAGGGTTGACCTCTCCATCCTTTCCCCTTCCTTCCACCCAAGAATATATGAGAGATAATAAAACTTTACATTAAATCATCACCATCAACCAACCATCACATAGAACCTCATAATGCTTCCCAAGACTTCTTCAATTTATGCAATTCTTCAATTCATGGAATACTCTGATCCTGTAGATGATATTACTCAATGTATTCTCTAAAACTTCTCCAATTTTCACTCCTTGAATCCTCCCCAAAAAGAAGTTATAGAAAGAATGGTAGACTTTATTCAATTCTGGTTTATTTAGGAGAGAAAACTTGTACAGAATGCCCCACGCTCAATATTTAACATCATATTATGAACCTTGTACACAAGAAAATAAATTATGTACTCTTTCCAATGAAATTTGTCCCACTTCATTTGGATTCTCTATGAAGACGTTATGATTGTTTTACCCGGAACACATGTTTATTGACTAGCTTCAGGACTGGTCAAAAACCCTATCTTCCACATAGTGTATCTCCATAATAATAACGAATCAAGATATGAAACATTTACCACATGCACCTTGATATGTCTTCTCAAGACCATAGAAATTTCACCATCTGAATCGTTCTAGAAAAAAAGTTATAGCGAAACTGGTAAGATGACCTGTAAATAACATACCTTAGAACACATCACCAAAAGACTTCATCCTCCCTTGAAATCCGACCTTCTTTACTTCTGATTTCCTCTGAAATTTGACTTGTGTGTCAAATGAATGTATAATGATATTTATTTATACCATTTATGTCACTTCCTTTTAACATTAGGGTTGACCTAACACTTTCTTATTTTGTAATTCTTTTCTTTAATTATCTTCAGGGCCTACATGTACTTCCTTCTTCAATTCACTTTGTCATCTTCAAAAATTTATTTCTCCTCAACAATGAGGATCCACGTGACATTCCACATACCACTGGAAACAACATGATGTATACTATCCATCCATGGGTGTTGTATCTGCATGTGCATTATTCTTCATGTCCAAATACTTTCATCAATCTTGCGGTCCAAAACCAATGACTAGGGTTGGCATCAATGGCAACAACCAATCTTCCGACAACATGTACATAAGCATCACAACCAAACACTCTAAGATGTTGAAGAAAGGGTTTATTTTCAGTCCATACCTCGTGTGGAGTTTTTTCATCCAATGTTGATGAAGGTGATCGATTGACTAGGTAACATGTTGTATCCACTGCCTCTGCCCAGAATTCTTGTCCTAACTCGGCACTGCTGAGCATGCTCCTTGATTTATCCATTAGTGTCTTGTTCATCCTTTCTGAAAGTCTATTCTACTGAGGAGTGTATGGAGTAGTCTTTTTTCCTTTCTATACCGCACTTCTTACAGAATTCTTCGAATTCATTTTCACATAATTATCCACCATTATCTGTTCTCAATAACTTATTTTCTTCTCTGTCTGATTTTCTACCAGAGCCTTAAACTCTTTAAATTTATCAAATACCTCAAATTTATTTCTAAGAAAATGAATCCATGTGTACCTTGATAAATGATCTACGAATGAAACATAATACATAGACTTACCTAGTGATGGAACAGGAACAGGTCCAAACACATCACTATGTATCAATTCTAAGATCCCCTTTGCTCTTGTAGCACCAGATGGGAATCTTACTCGATTATGTTTACCGTATATGCAATGTTCACAAAAATCAAAATCCAGAGTGCAATTAGACATACCTTCAACCATGCCCTTACCGTGTAGTGTTCGAAGGCCCTTTTCTCCAATATGACCTAGTCTTTGATGCCACAACATGGTCTTCTTTTCAGGGATGGTATTGGTCTTGTCTTCTTTATTTTTCTGCTCAAGGACAACAAAACTATTACACCCATTAGTATAAGTGCTTCCCAACAATTTGTATAGAGTTACACACCGAACTCCCATCATCAACACCATTGCTCCTCATACCATATTGCAAGTGCCCTTTCCAAATACAGTATCCACTCCTGCATCATCCAACTTGCTTACAAATATTAGGCTCCTGGCTAGTTTGGAATGTGCATAACCCCAGGGAGAGTTCTAATCCTTCCATCGTTTAGAAACAACTAAACCCTTCCACGTCCCAAGATGTTGGTTGTCGAGTCATGTCCTAGGAATACATCACCACCATCGTATTTTTCATATTCAGAGAACCACTCCTGGTGAGGATTCATATGGTATAATGCACCTAAGTCAATCAACCATACATCACAGTCTGCATGTGTACCTGTAGATGTCGGGTAAACGTCACCTCCTTCTTCAGTGGAGGTTTTCGCCTCTGGGGAAGAGATACTATCAGATCCCTTTGGTTTATCAACCTTCTTAGACTTGCAATCTTTCTTATAATGCCCTGTTTTACCACACTTCCATCATTTCCTCAAAGATTTTCATGGAGACTTAGATCTACCTGTAGATTTAAGTCTTCCCCTCGAAGACTTACCAGGATTCATGTCTTGGGTATGCCATGTTACAAATAAATCATTTGTGCTATGACCATCCATGCTTTTCCACCTCATCTCTTCAGATAACAAGGATGCAACTACATCCTCATACTTCAATGTAGATTGAGTGGTACTACCAATTGCTACAACCATATTATCCCAAGATTCTGGCAAAGAACATAGCAAAGTAATACACTTATCTTCTTCTGAAATCGTAATATTAACAGAGACAAGTTGACTTACCAGAGTATTAAAGGCATTTAGAGGTTTTGTCATAGAATCTCCATCTTCCATCCTAAGATAATACAGCTTCTTTCGTAGAAACAACTTGTTTACCAGGGACTTTGATTGATACAAATTCCCTAACTTATCCCATAGTTCCTTGGTTGTAGATTCTCTCGAGACATTCAACAACACCAAATATGCCAGGCAAAGTCGAATAGTACTCCTTGCTCTTATGTCCAACTTGTCCCAATCTTCCTTTGACATACCAGTAGGTGGTGTACTAGTAGTTTTTGTACTAGTAGGTTGTGTACCAGTCAACTGTGTGCCAGTAGGTTGTGTACCAGTAGGTTGTGTACGAGGATCCACAATGATCCATTGTTGTTTGTCTACAAGAAGGTCCTCCATCTTGAGCTTCCATAGCTCAAAGTTTTTACAGTTGAAATTCTCTATCTTGATTCTAGAAGAGCTCGCCATTCCTCTTTCTACACTCGAATCTCCACTACAAAATCTCCCACTAAACCCAGGTTTATCACAGACCCAAGATAAACTTGATCTATCAAGATTGAGCCAAACCCTCAGCAACAAAGGCATCCCTATGAAGCCAAAAACGAGCTCTAATACCACATGTAAGTTTTAAACCTGTGAAGTAAAGCAATTCATATAGATTCTTAAGCAAAACATAAATTAATCAATGGCTCATACACATAGTACACAGATATTTATACCGAAAACTCTCAACCGGGGAAAACCTTTCTTATTTTCATTATATCAAATTTCACCATTCACCATACAATATATACAATGTTTTTAGGTATTCTGTAGATACCAAAACCCTAATCCCTTAATTTGGGATTAATTTAGAAAACTGCTAAAAATAGCAAAATCCGCTAAAAATAGCAAAAAACCGCTCAAAAAAAAAA
>ML803696.1:107731-125337 GCA_009831015.1 Picea engelmannii
TTTTTTTTGTGGACACGACCCTTCCCTGGAACCCTTGTTTGGCCTTTATCCCATTGGATCCCTCTTTTATCCCTAATTGCAGTGGCACCTATCATTTGACACCCTTCTTCTCAGTGGTCCCACCCACCCCTCCCAACCCCTTTTGTTTCCCCTATACCATTTTCCTGCCCATTTTGCCAAATGGCTACCACCTGATCCCAAGAACTCAATACCTTGATTGATGACACCCACCAGAACAAGGAAGACATCAATAATATCAATGAAAACCTTAGCTCAATCAATTCAGCTATTCAAATCCTCCAGGAACAATGTTCCTACATCAAAGACCTCAAAGCCACTTTTGAACACTTCATGGGTTGTTCCCAAAACCCTTCCTCTTCTAAACAATCATCTTATCGAGATGACCATGACTCTTCCCATTACCAAGGTCCTCATACTACCCACTTTCTCAATACCTCTGCCCTCCCAGAATTGAGGTGAACAAATTTGATGGATCGGATACCATAGGTTGGGTCACCCAAATGGAACATTATTTCTCTTTGCATGGCATTATTGATGATTTAGCCAAGCTTCATTATGGTGTCCTACATCTGGATCCGGAACGATGACACTGGTGGCAATGGAGAAAAAAGGCACACCAAGGGTATGTTTCTTGGAAACAATTTGTGGATGAACTTTATGACCGCTTTGAATCTGACACCCACCATTTAGGTCGTTTGACCAAGTTAGAACAGTGTAGGACAGTGGAAGAATTTATTGTCGCATTTGAGCACTTGGATTTTAGAACGGAGGGAATTTCATATTCATTCTTTAGGGAATGCTTTATCAGTGGCCTCAAAGATGAAATCCATGCCCATGTTCTCATGGCACACCCCCAGACTTGGTTGGAAACTACTCAACGAGCTAAGGAAGCACAACAGATTGTATCCTGCTAGACCTGCAAACCCTCCTTTCCTCCTCGCCCTAAATCCACCAATTATGCCCCTCCTGCAACTACCCTCAAGATCCATAAATTAACCAAGGTTGAAATGGTTGAACATCAAATCAAGGGTATTTGTTATAATTGTGATGACAAATATTTTCCTGAGCACAAGTGTAAGGAACAAAATATTTTTATGGCTGTAACTAAGGATCTTTCTGAAGAAGATGTTGTTGTTATGCTTGTGGAGATACTACCATTTCCACCTTATCTAACCCCACCCTCTGATCCACTAGACGTTGACCTGGTGATTTCACTTATGCCCTCACTGGCTTCTTTGCTCCCCAGACTCTCAAATTAATTGGTTATATCAAAAATCAGAAATTCATCATCCTTGTGGACAGTGGTAGCACCCATAATTTTATCCATCACCGCATTTCCCAAGAAGTCAATGGCTACATCTGTTTCGTCAATAATTTTCAAATCAAGATTGCCAATGACGGTTCCATGAAATGTGGGGGATGATGTGAAAATGTGTGACTCCAAATTGGTCAGTATCACCTGAAATCCCATATGTTTACTATAGACATTGGTGGTTGTGACATTATCCTTGGTGTCGAATGGTTACACACTCTAGGCCCCATTCTCATGGATTTTAAGGACTTAACCATGCAAATCCAATAGGAGGGACAACAATATAATTTCCAAGCCATCATAGTAGGCTCCCCTAAGATCATCATTTCCCTTCGCATGGAAAATCTCCTAAAACACAGTCATTCATGCATTATAGCCCAAATCCACTCCATTCATGTTATTGATACACCTTTTGTGCATCCCGACCTCTAATCTACCCTCTCCTGCCACCAAGTTGTTTTTACCACTCCCAAAGAACTTCCCCTTTCCTGTGGAGTCCATGGTCATTCCATCCCTCTCATCCCGGGCAGTCTTCCTCCCAATGTTCAGCCTTATCGTCATCCCTTTTCCTAGAAGAATGAAATTGAGAAAATTGTTCATGAATTGCAAGAAGCAGGTGTTATCTGTCCCAGTACTAGTCCCTATTCTTCCCCTGTGGTCATGGTACTCAATAAATAAGGTAATTGGCGCATGTATTTTGATTTTTGTACCCTCAACAAACTCACAATCAAAGACAAATTCCCCATTCCTATCATTGATGACCTCTTGGATGAATTGAGTGGTGCTCAGTACTTCACCAAATTGGATCTATGTTCTAGCTACCATCAGATACGTATGAAAGAAGAAGACATTCCCAAGACTGTATTTCGCACTCATGAGGGTCATTATGAATTCTTGGTAATTCCCTTTGGATTATGTAATGCTCCTTCCACTTTCCAAAGTCTTATAAATCATGTATTCTATCCTTTTCTCTGTCATTTTGTCTTAGTTTTATTTGATGATATTCTCATGTATAGTAAAACTTGGCCATCCCATCTCTCCCATGTGAATCAAGTTCTCCATCTACTCTCTAAGCACCAACTTTTCCTCAAAAAATCTAAATGTTCCTTTCATGCCTCAGAAGTGGAATACATGAGTCATATTGTCGACAAGGATGGTGTCTGAGTGGATCCTAAGAAAATAGAATTTATTTAGGATTGGCCTCACCCTAAAACTCTTAAGAGCTTACATGGTTTTCTAGGTTTAACGGGTTATTATAGGAAGTTTGTTCAGAATTATGGAAAAATTCTAGCTCCTCTCACTTCTCTCCTTAAAAATAATGCTTTCACTTGGACTTCAACTACGGATCATGCCTTCCAAGCCTTGAAAGATTCTATGTGCTTCCAGGAAAGGAATTGGAGTCGTCCTCATGCAAGATGGCATGCCTTTGGCCTTCACTAGCAAACAACTTTTAGAGCGACATTTTGGCCAATCCATTTATGAAAAGGAAATGTTATCTATTCTGCATGTTGTGGATCTTTGGCATCCTTGTTTATTGGGTCAGTGATTCCAAATCAAAACTGATCATCAGAGTCTCAAGTATTTCCTGGAACAGATAATTTCATCCCTGGTGCAACAAAAATGGGTGACCAAGCTATTTGGCTATGATTATGAGATCATTTGCAAGAAGGGAAAGTAAAATGTAGTGGTTGATGTACTTTCCCATAAATATGAAGAATATGGGTCCCTTTTCTCCCTCTCCTTCATTGTACCAAATTGGCTCCAAGTTGTTCATCAAGAATGACTACAAGACTCGAAAATTTCTAGCCTGCTACAATTGTAACTCAATTCTTCAGTTTCTCCAGGGTACTATTGGCACAATGAAGAGCTTCGCTACTAAGGTCGTTTGTATTTATGCAAGCAATCACAACTTAAATCCATAATTCTTTCTGAACTTCATGCCTCACCCACATCTAGGCATTCAAGGTTTACCAAAATCTATGAACGAGTCAAATTTTATTTTGTCTGGGATGGTATGAAAAAAGATGTCTGCGCCTTTGTGGTTGAATGTGAGGTCTATCAATGCAACAAGGGAGAAACTTTCAAATCCCTGGGCACACTCCAACCGCTATTCCCCCTGCTATTTGGCGAGATATTTATATTGATTTCATTATAGGCTTACCTAAATTGGACAATAAGTCAGTCATCATGGTGGCCATAGATCGTCTCTCCAAATATGGTCATTTTTTTCTCTTCTACACCCATTCACAGCCGCCACAATGGATCAAATATTCATGCATAATATCTTCAAGCTTCATGGCATGCCTAATTCTATTGTCTCTGACGGAGACCCCACTTTCACCAGCAATTTTTGGCAAGAATTGTTCAAGCTACAGGGAACCCAATTACATCTCAGCACTGTCTATCACCCCCAGATGGATGGCCATACTGAAGTTGTCAAAAAGTGTTTGGAAACGTATTTGAGGTGTTTTGCATCTGAGAGGAAAAATTAGTGGGATCAATGGTCACCCCTAGTTGAATGGTGGTACAACACATCTTACCATACAACTACTCGCATGACTCCTTTTGAAGCAGTATATGTCCAAAATCCCCCATAGGTTCTCTCATATATTCCATGGGTCTCAAAGGTTTAGGAGGTTGACAAAAATATTACAGTCTGAGAGGTTATTCTTCATGCCCTCAAAGAAAATTTTATCATGGCTCAGAATCGCATGAAGCGACAAGCAGATCAAGGTTGTTTTGAATGAAATTTTGTTGAAGGGGACTAGGTGTTTCTTCAACTAAAACCTTATAAGCAGACTTCACTCAAAGTTGAACATTGTCAGAAACTTGCGACCAAATTTATGGTCCTTATATAGTGCTCAATCATGTGGGATCAGTGGCCTATCAGTTAGCTATACCCAGTCAGTCGAAGCACCATCATGTTTTTCATGTTTCTTGCTTAAAGAAGGTGATTGGAACTAAGTGCCAAACTCAAACTAGTATCCCTAAGTTGGATGAAGAAAGTTCCATATGGTTGCAGCCACAATCATTCTTGGCCCAGCGAGAGCGTCGTCTCTATTAGTGCACTATCAAGGAAGTGTTAGTCCAATGGAAATATACAACTCTAGAAGATGCCACTTGGGAGTCTACCACCATTCTACAACAATTTCCTCATCCTAAGCCTTGAGGACAAGGTTTTTCTTCAAGGGGGAGGGAATGTTAGGGACCTAACCTCCCTAACCCCTCATGTAGGTATAATAATATAATTCCATGTAATAAAAGCCAATATTAATAAGGCCTAGCAATAAGGAAGAATAAGTCAAATGTAAGAAGACCTAATAGAAGCTTTCGCTTCTAGAAGCATCTTCCTCTAGAGTGTTCTTTTCGATAGATAGATTTAGTATGAATACGAGTAGAGGGTATGAGAATTATTGTCTTGGAGATTATTGTAATAGATCTCTAATCTGTTGGAGGTTCCCCCTCAAACAGGCAAGTGAGCATTTCTATCATTAATCAAGGAGCTCTTTCTGGTGTTATTCTAGTATTATTTTGGTATTGTTATGGTTATATCATTGTTTCTCTGTCATCTATATACTAAAATATTTCTCTTCTGCATACTATTTATATCTGGAATACTACATGTATGGATTTTGGTATATGCAACTCCATTTTATCATTTATATGTGATGGTGCAGTAATTAACGTCTTGAGAGTTTATGTGTGCTCCCAAAATGGATTACTAAGAGAAAAATATTTCTTAGAGGGCATAGGACTACCAAAAGAAAATATCTACCCATTCATCTTTGGAAACTTTTGTAATATACCAGATATAAAAAGTATGCAGAACATAAATAAAATGATAGAAATGGCAGAATAACAGTAATATAATGAGAACAATCACCACAATAGCACTAAAATGATATAAGAATAACAACAAAAATAGCACTTTGATTCTTAAAGCAATGTTCACGGGCCTCTTCAAGGGGACAATCTCCAGTTGAACAGAGCTCTATTACAATAATATCCAAGCTAGGGTTCTCATACCCTCGACTCCTATTTATACTAAATATGTCTATCAAAAGAAGCATCTAGAGGAAGATCCTTCTCGAAGCGGAAGCTTCTATTAGGTATTCTTACATTCGACTTATTCTATTTTATTGCAAGGCCTTATTATATTGACCTTTATTACATCCGAATATATTGTTCTACCTATGTGCGGTTTAGGACCCTAACATGTCCTCCCCCTTAAAAAAATCCTTGTCCTCAAGGCATGAGATGTGGAAATTGTTGCAGAATGGTAGATGGTTCCCAAGTGGCATCTATTGCAGTTGTATCTTTCCACTGAACTAACACTTCCTTGATGGTTCTCTGACGTAGGCGTCGCTCACGCTGGTCCAAAACTGCTTGTGGTTGAAGCCAAATGGATCCTTCTTCGGCTAACTCAAGAAGGATGGTTTGAATTTGGCACTTAGTTCCAATCACCTTCTTTAAGCATGAAACATGAAAAACATGATGTAGCTTCGAATGAATGAGCAAAGCTAACTGATAGACCACCTGTCCCAGATGCTTGACAATGGTATAAGGACCACAAAATTTGGGTGCTAGCTTCTGAAAATGCCCGACCTTGAGGGAATTTTGCTTGTAAGGTTGCATTCAAAGAAACACTTGATACCCTTCTGCAAATTGACGTTCATAGCGACCTTGATATGCTTGTTGCTTCATGCGATTTCGTGCCATGACCAAATTCTCTTTGAGGGTATGGAGAATAGCCTTTCGAACTGTAAGTGTTTGGTCAACTGCCTGGACCTTCGAGACACCCGGTAGGTATGAGAGAATTGAAGGTGGATTCTGTCCATATACCACTTTAAAAGGAGTCATGTGTGTAGTTTTATGGTATGAAGTGTTGTACCACCGTGTTGTACCACCATTCAGCTAGGGGTAACCATTGAGCCCACTGATTTTTCTTTTCCGAGGAAAAACACCTCAAATATGTTTCTAAACACTTGTTGACAACTTTCGTTTGACCATCAGTCTGGGGATGATAAGTTGTGTTGAGATGCAATTGGGTGCCTTGTAGCTTGAACAATTCTTACCAAAAATTTCTTGTGAAAGTTGGGTCCCGATCAAAAACAATAGAGTGCAGCATGCCATGAAGCTTGAAGACTTGATCCATGAAAATTTGAGCCACTGTGGATGTTGTAAACGGGTGTTGAAGACCGTAGAAATGAGCATACTTGGAAAGGCGATCAACAACCACCATGATGACTTATTTATTTGCCTATTTGGGTAAGCCTGTAATAAAATCCATAGAGATATCCCTCCAAATAGCAAGTGGAATCGGAAGCAGTTGTAGTGTGCCCAGAGATTTGACTGTTTCTCCCTTGTTGCATTAACACACATCACATTCAACGAAAACATTACGAATGCCCTATTTCATACCATCCTAGAAAAAAAACGTTTGACCCTGTCATAGGTCTTCATGAACCTTGAGTGCCTCGCTGTGGGTGTAGCATGAAGCTCAGAAAGTACCATGGATTTAAGATTTGATTGTTTACTTAAATACAAACATCCTTTGTATTGAAGCTCATCATGGAGCCAAGAGTACCCTGGGAAAGTTGGAGCATTGGACTGCAATTTTTGGATCAGATGCGAACTTTTGGGATCTTGTAGCCATTCCTGGCGAACGGCTTGGAGCCAATCTGGTACAATGAAGGAAAGAGAAAAAAGAGATCCTTCTTCTTCATATTTTCGAGAAAGTGCATCTGCAACCACATTTTCTTTGCCTTTCTTGTAAATGATCTCATAATCATATCCAAAGAGCTTAGTCACCCATTTTTGTTCCTCCAGGGAGGAAATGCTTTGTTCCAGAAAATACTTGAGGCTTTGATGGTCTGTATTAATATGGAAGTGTTGCCCCAATAGATAAGGGCGCCACAGATCAACGACATGAAGAATAGCCAACATTTCCTTTTCATAGATTGATTTGCCCATTTTTTTTTCAAATAGTTGTTTGCTGGTAAAGGCCAAAGGCCGACCCTCTTGCATAAGGACAGCACCAATTCCTTTACCTGAAGCATCACATTCCAAGACAAAGGTATTTATGAAATCAGGAAGGGCCAGGACTGGAGTGGTGCACATGGCCATCTTCAAGGTTTGAAACGCTTGAGTAGCGACTGGGGTTCCAATGAAAGAGTTATTTTTTAGGAGAGCAATGAGAGGTGTTGCAATCTTTCCATAATACTTAAAAAACTTGTGGTAATAACCTGTTAAGCCCAGAAATCCACGCAATCTTTTGAGAGTCTTTGGGTGAGGCCAGTCTTGCATAGCTTCAATCTTTTTAGGATCCACCCTGACTACGTCCTTTCCAACCAGATGACCCAAGTACTCTACTTCTGAGGCACCAAAAGCACAGTTAGACTGTTTTAGGAAAAGTTGGTGCTAAGAGAGTAGATGGAGAACTCGATCCACATGAGCAAGATGGTCTATCCAGGTTTTTCTATAGATGAGGATATCATCAAAGAAAACTAAGACAAAATGACGTAGAAAAGGACAGAAGACATGATTCATGAGGCTTTGGAAGGTGGAGGGGGAATTACACAAGACAAAGGGCATGATCAAAAACTCATAGTGGCCCTCATGATCTCTAAAGGAATTCTTGGGAATGTCTACCTCTTTCATACATATCTGGTGGTAGCCCGAACGAAGATCAAGTTTAGTAAAGAATTGAGCACCACTCAATTCATCCAGGAGGTAATCAATGATAGGAATGGGAAATTTGTCTTTAATGGTAAGTTTGTTGAGGGCACGAAAGTTAGGAAACATTCGCCAATAACCTTCTTTCTTCAGGACCATGACCACCGGAGAAGAGAAGGGGCTCGTACTAGGGCAGATAACGCCTGCATTAAGGATTTCCTGGACCATTTTCTCAATTTCATTTTTTTGGGAAAAGGGGTGACGATACAGATAGATATTGGGAGGAAGGCTTCTGGGTACAAGGGGAATGGAATGATCATGAACACCATGGGAAGGAGGGAGTCCCTGGGGAGTGGAAAAGACCACTTGATGTTTAGAAAGGATGGCTTGGAGGTCTTGCGGTATCGAGGGTGTCTCTGTTGCTTGTATGGCATGGAGATGGGCAATAACACCAGAATGACCTTTTTTGAGCATCTTTTCCATGTGATGGGAACTAATGATCTCAGGTGAACTGACGATGATGCCTTGGAACTTATATTGGTGGCCCTCCTGGTCAAATTGCATGGTTAATTCTTTGAAATCCATGAGAATGGGATCCAAAGTCCTTAGCTAGTCTACACCCAACACAATGTCACAACCTCCCATGTCGATAGCAAACATATGAGATTTCAAGTGGTAGTCACCAATTTGGAGACGCACATTTTCACAATAAGGGTTATCTGTAGGGATATGAAGCTTGGTGCAGAGTGACGAAAAGACGGATTCAAGCTGGGTGGTCAGGTCTTGTTTGATTTCCACCATTGAGGACTACATGGTTGTATTGATGGCGGAAACATTGGCACTGAGTTGTTTCACTTCTTGTTGGGTCTTGATGAGACTAGATTGAAAGGTATTGAAGTGAGCTTCCAAGTCTTGGCTACGAGTATGGGTCATGAGGACGAGGTAACCGAAAAGGGGCGGGTGGGGTCAAAAATTTTGCTGAAAAATTATATGTATGAATGTGATAAGGGCGAAGAGATGAATCCAATGGAATAAGTCTCAAATAATGGTGAAAAAAATTCCAGACTCCGGTCTGAAGAATACTGCAGTGATGAAATGCCCAAATGCTTAACCAGGAAGAAAAGTGTAGTTACTTGGAAACCCGAACACAGTTGTGTGACAATAGATCTTGTATGTTTTAATTTGTTCATGTTTATGTCCCCAAGGGTTAGGTATTCAAGGGTTCTACAGACAAGGGTTTGCCTTGTGCTATAGCTCTCTGATATACGTGCGTGGTCCAACAATAGTACTCGACCCAATATCTCAGGGCACTAACTAAGGAGGATAGACCATACCCTTAGCCGTACTACTCGACTACCCATGTACTAGAGAGTATCTTCTCGAGTGTTGTTCTCGGTGGAATTATAGCAGTCAGGTGGCCGATCGATTTATATAAAGAGGGATTCAGGAAATATAGGTCGATCCGTACACAGGTGTTGTCTGATTCTCTACCACTCGAAGGGGTACCAGCAGGGGTTACAAGGGTGGCCAACAGATGTGCGCTTAAGAACCACTTGTATTTCCTGTGTGTATGAATCCCTCAACCATGGGTTTATGCGCGTAACGACAAATCACTGTGGCTTAAAGACGTCGGAATACATCTCTACCCTTAAAAAAAAAAATTACCCACAATTTATACCAAGGAAAGTGCTCTGATACCACTTGTAATATACCAAATATAAAAAGCATGCAGAACAAAAATAAAATGCTAGAAATGGTAGAATAACAGCAATATAACCAGAACAATCACCACAATAGCACTGAAATGATATAAGAATAACAACAGAAATAACACTTTGATTCTGAAAGCAATGTTCACGGGCCTCTTCGAGGGGGCAACCTCTAGTTGAGCAGAGCTCTATTACAATAATCTCCAAGCTAGGGTTCTCATACCCTCGACTCATATTTATACTAAATATGTCTATCAAAAGAAGCATCTAGATGGAATTACCTTCTAGAAGTGGAAGCTTCTATTAGGTCTTCTTACATTCGAATTATTCTATTTGATTGCAAGGCCTTATTAATATTGACCTTTATTACATCCGAATATATTGTTCTACCTATGTGCGAGTTAGGACCCTAACAACTTTGGCCTCATTGACAAATTGAGCCAATATTTTTTTATCATAATTTGAAAGTGTCTAAGTATCCCCCTCCCTTAGTGACAAGTTTCAATGTTTTTTCGGATGAAATTATTGATCCGTATTTATGTAGGAACACAATGAATACAGAAATACACATAAACGCAGAGATGCAGCAGAAATAAGACTTCATTTCATTAATAACAAATCACTAAAATATGCTTACAGACAAAATGGAAATAAACTAGCTAGGGCGTTGGTAGCTTATCTCTGAGAAGAGATGTGGCGGATACTGGCCTCTGAACTGTGTTACAATGAGGCTCAAAAGCCTATTATTATTGAGAAACAATGGAAAACCCTAAACATCCAAAGACCTAACCCTAGGAGATGAAATACCAAGACTATGGGCCCTGTTTGGGTAAGTTGGTACATCAACTTCCCGGGGACGTAACTTTGGCATACGATCTTTGTTTGACGTGTTCCATACCTCGTTAGAAAGATCTATCCGAGGACTACAACTTTTCCCAAAAAACGTCATTTAAGGCCTCAAAACGGCTCCGAAAGTTCAGGACCCAAAAAACTGCTAAAAATAGTAAACTGTGCGGAAACTGAAAAACTGAAAGAAGCAATGGTGGGGGTCCAAGTGGAATAGGTGGGTGGCCACCAATATCCACCTGGATCAATTACACCCTAAAGTAGTATTCCAATAGACACTTTCACTAGTCTCAAGCCATGCAACTTCTTTGATGCTTCATGGGAAGCCACTACATTTGCACATCAAATATTTTCCTGTGAATATCACCTAAGGTCGACTTGAAAATATCATGTTGCAACTCCCTTGTAAAGTTGGAAATTAGTGTCGAGACTTCATAACTTCATCTTTAAATATGAACGAGATGCTATCTGGGTGGGGGAGTATGGGAGAATTGTCCAAATTAGACCATATGAACAAAAACCACTTTTAGGAAACAAAATCCCATATTTCACGTAAATGGAAAAATCGTACCAAACCATAAATAATTCATGCCCACCAAATTCCAATGGGAAAGGACACCTATGAATCCTTCCCATAATTTTGTAGTAAATATCAACCTTTGTTTCATTAGTCGGAGCCAAGATCAGTTGTTCACAATGCTTTGATTATTTTCATTTTTTATATGAATCATCTTTCATGATACCATATGTGTTAATAATTGGATCTATGTGGGTAAAATTGGGACCGTTCATAGCAGTTCACTCTCTTTGGTTTCTCGAAAAGGTTTTTCCCTGCGATAAGATGTGGGTTGTAGATATTGATCAAGTGGGATAAATCACAACTCTTTGTGCCATTTTAACTCCTCTTTTCCCCAATGGACCCCATCTCCCTCGCTAATATAACCATCATAGATATAAACCAAAAAGAGGTCAAATCCACCATTTGTGGAATTTTATTTTTTCCACCCCTTAATGAGGTTGCCCCACTACAATGAAATACAAACCACTAATCTATTTTGGCAAGGTAACTCATGGTTGTTCACGTTGCTCTAATTACTTTGGTTCTTCAACAGGCTTGATCTCCCATGATTTTATTTATAGCATTCTTTTTACCTTGGTGGGCCAATCCCAACCACCCATGAGACTTAGGAATTCAATATTAGCACCCTCATGCCCTCAACCACTCTAACCATGCCCATGACAACAATGATCTCTAGTGTAGAGTGGAGGGCCAAAGAGTATTGATCCGGATTTTATGAGCAGAACGAAATGAACACATATTATTATTATTGTTAACACAAAGGTGCAAGGAAAAATAACAGAGATACAGTAAAACTAGCTTCTATTCAATAAATAAATATGTTGAAACTATAAATTGCAGACTGAAAACAAGCTTGCTAGAATGGTGGTGGCTTATCTCTGAGAAGATATGTGACTGTTGTGCTCATTCGCAAGAAGATGAGTACAATGAGGCTCTGAAATCCTTTTTACAATAAACATGAAATCCAAAACTCTAGAAATACAAAAACCTAACCCTAGGAGATGACGTGCCAAAAGTCATGTGGCCCTCATTGGGGTAAGTTAGTACATCAACTTCCCAGGGTCGTAACTTTTGCATACGATCTCCATTTTAAGCGCATGATATCCCATTGGAAAATTCTATCCAAGGACTACACATTATGTCATCAAACTCTAACTTTGTCTACTATTTGACTGTGGTGAGCCCTAAAATTTTTATTTAGGGCCTCAAAACGGCCCTGAAAGTTCAGGACCTGAAAAACTAGGAAAAAATGCCAAACTGAAAAACTGCCAAGATGAGCCAGTTGGAATAGGTGGGTGGCCACTGATATCCACCTGGATCAAGTATCCTAGGGGTTTTCAATGGGTTTACTTTTAAGGAGGTCAAAGGCAGTGTGAGGTATCTTGGGATGAGGAGAGAAATGCAAGATATATTTGAAAGTGGTGAGTCTTTAGGCTTGGAGGGGGGGGTAGAAATTCTGGTGCAACTTGGAAAAATTTTGGATAGGGGTTGTATTATATATAGGGAGGTAATATGGGAATGTGGTTACGTATTATTATGTATGGAGGCCAATTCTAGTATATAAGGCCCATGTAATAGTGTGAACACAATAAGGGTGAGAAGGATTTCTAGAAGGTTCCACCTACTAGAATATTCCTTCTCTAGAATGTTCCTAGAAGAGAAAGAGAATTATATATAAAGAAAGCAATGTATTGAAGCATAGTGAAGAATATTGTTATTGTAACAAGCAAGTATTGCTTGAGGAGTGTTATCCTTCCATAATGATTAATATATGGTGTTACCCTACCCTAAGGGTTTTAGATTAATAAAGTGGATATTTTTATATATTGTTCTCTATATTTATTGTGGTATTTTTGTATTCATATATTTCGAACTTAACAATTGGTATCATAGCTCTTTTTTTGGTCAAAGAAGGAAGAAACTTTTGGGTTCTTTTTGCAAATTTTTTCTAGGGAAAAAAGGGGGCGGCGCACTTCAGACTCAATTTTGAAACTTTTTTAGTGGAATTTGCATAAATAAATTGGATATTTGAATTCCTCTCAAAAAAATACCAATTTCAAAAAAACAAATTGGCCTAAATAGAGTCTCGGAAGTGAAGTTATCAGCATTTTAAATTCGGAAAAAATTCCAGGGTTTTTCTGGAAAAAACTGTGTGATTTCCATAGTAAGTTTTATTTTTATAAAACCCTAGTTTTTGGTTGAATATTTTTTCCAACCAAAATGTGGTTTACAGGAAAAGATGATGGCATTAGTATTGAAGAATATATAATAAAAAAATGACAATTTGTTATGCAAAGAGAGGTGGAAATCTCGTCTCCATTATGGTTTCAAAGAAGATGCTCTCAGATGGTGGCAATCCCTTAAATATAGCGAGATGATGGCAGTTTCTGATGAAGAATTTGAAAAAGTGATGTTAGATAGGTGGTCTCATGTTTGAAAAAATGATATAGAGAGTAGCAAGGGTTTATATGGCAACTCTATATTACAGGTTCATGGTTGTATTCACAAAGAAAAGGTCATTGTTTCTATTAACACTAGTCGCCAACAAAATTTTATCAACGTCCAATTGGTTAATAGATTGCAAGTTCCTGCAAAGAATATTCAAAGCACACAGGTTGAGGGTAAAAATGTTCAAATTTTTAAATATTTTAAGCTCACTCTAGATAAATATGTGTTTCATTTTGATTCTTGTGCCATTGATATGAATGATGTGTATGTTATTCTTGGATATCCTTGGATGACCACAATTGGTACAGAGAATATTAATGTGGAAAAGAAGTTTGTGAAAATTTGGTAAAATAAAAAGAAAGATATGTTGTAGGATGTGTCTCTTGGTAAAAAAGAAGGGCCCATGGGGGCAAGCAAAGAACTTATTTCATAATCCATAGTTGCATCAGAGGAAGATTCTACAGAAGGGCATGAAGCAACATCCTAGGAAGAACACAATAAAGAATCCAAGGACATCGTTAACTCAAAGGAACATTGTATTGAAAAGTTGAAGAAAAAAAGATTGATTCTTAAAGTTGTTTTATATCGACATCCACACCACATAGAGAAACAACAGTCATCAAGGTAGAGACATGATCATCAACATACTTTTTATGGAGTAGCATGGTACCATAAAATAAACAAATTAAGAGATTCTT
Organism: Picea engelmannii; assembly: GCA_009831015.1. Lineage (NCBI taxonomy): Eukaryota > Viridiplantae > Streptophyta > Pinopsida > Pinales > Pinaceae > Picea > Picea engelmannii. The sequence continues at coordinate 122,021 of ML803696.1, forward strand.
GGAGGAATACCAACACTACATGACGATATCAGGATAGAGCAACAACCCCATGGCACCAAATGTGTGATAAGGATCAAGATCAAGGTGGAAAGGTAGTATTTGGACATCATGTTCGTCTTCCATTAGGATGGATGGATGGTTGTACTTGGTACCAGTTGGCTACATTACTTAGATGATCATATTGTATGGTTTCTTCTCGTGTTTCAAGGGAGAAACATGCAAAAGGGGATGAAAATGTAGTATAGCTAGGGAGGTAATATGGGGTACCTAGAGAGGTACCCAATGGGAATGGGGTTATGTATTATTATGTATGGAGGCCAATTCTAGTAGATAAGACCCGTGTAATAGTGTGAACACAATAAAGGTGAGAAGGCTTTCTAGAAGGTTCTACCTACTAGAATATTCCTTCTCTAGAATGTTCCTAAGAGAGAGAGAGAGAGAGAGAGAAAGAAGTGTAAGCAATGTATTGAAGCAGAGTGAAGAATATTGTTATCATAACAAGCAAGTATTTCTTGAGGAGTGTTATCCTTCCTTCCATAAGGATTAATATATGGTGTTACCCTACCCTAAGGGTTTAAAATTAATAAAGTGGATATTTTTTCTATATTTTTCTATAGATCTATTGTGGTGTTTTTGTATTCAGATCTTTGGAACTTAACAGGGGTCTCCAAGGGTGACAACAAAGGGTAAGAAAAGTTAAAAGGAAATTATGTTCACCTTCAAGAACATGTGTACCACAAATTTTACAAATTCATTCATCCCAATTTGTTTTGCATTAGTCTTGCAATCAATTTCACCATGAATTTCATGAGCATTGGTCCTTAACTTTATAATATTCATTTTTCTATTTAAGCTCACAATGTTGGAAAAATAGTTTTGACCACCAAAATTAGGATTTATAAAATCTGTGTACTATTTCAACTTCCTCTTTATTAGTGATTTCATTGTCCTTTTAGATATTATATTTAAACTTCATGGGGATCTAAGATTTAATATCATCAATATTATTAAGTTGTTTGTCTTCTTTTTATTTTCTAAAAGTTGAGCCAAGATTTCGAATTTTTAGCCCAACCTCTTTTAAGTCTTTAGTGGCTACCACTCATGTTAGAAGCTTGTAATGTACCTAGGGAGGATAATATGGGGTACCTAGGGAGGTACACAAGGGGATAATGAATGTAATGTGGTCATGTTAATGTAATAGGTTATCTATGTAAATAAAATGAAAGAATATAATAATAAGGGGTAGTTGGCATGAGACCCCTATGAATACTTATGAGAAAGTATAAATTCACATGAGTATCATTGCATTGAATATGTGTTGGATTGTATTGTCTTGTAGCAAGCATGGCTTGTGGAGTGATTCCTTTTATAAGGAGTATTTGATGGTGTTACCCTACCTTAAGGATTCTTCTCTCTATATTTTTTTTTCTACATTACAAGTATGATCAATACTATAAACTCTAATTACTATAATTATCATCGCTATCATCGCCATCATACCAGGCATAATCACTCTTGTTAATATGCTTATTGTGCATCGATGAGATTAATTATGCCCAATATTATACTACTCCCTCCATGTACACTCACAATAAAAGCACCATGTAAAATAACTATGAAATATTATATGTCATGAATACCCATTATTAATCAATAAGATGATAATTTTTAAAGGATATATATATGTGGTTGTTTCCATACCATCACATTGATGTATTATCACGAGGGGTCATAGACACAATTGTTAACAAACAAGGTAATCATTTTTAAAGAATATCGAAATTCAAGTTAAAACAAAAATCCATGCCTATATATATATTAGATACATGTGTAAATTATTTAACTCGACAACATTAATTAATAATTAATGATATTTTTATTAATTTTAATTAATTAATTGAAATTTTATTAATTTAATTTTTAAAAAATTATTTATAAAATATTGTTTTTTATTAAAAATAATATTAATTATCTAAAATACTATGAGGTGACCTTATATAGAATTGATAATGTTATAATTAATATTTTAGAGTATAAGATGCGATGAAAAAAATTGTATTATCTAATATTTTGATATTTTGAAAGTTTATTAATTTAATTTTTTAAAAATTATATATAAAATATTATTTTTTTATGAAAAATAATATTAATTATCTAAAATGCTATGAGGTGACCTTATATAGAATGGGTAACCTTATATAAAATTGGTAATGTTATAATTAATATTTTTAGAGTCTAAGATGTGATGAAAAATTGTATCATCCAATATTTAATTATTTGTATTTTTTTTAATGCTCTATACAATTTACTCTCCATTTCTCTTGTACACATTGATTTGCAATAAGGTGGTCCACTTTTTGCTCTGTACAAGTGTCATATGCAAAGCACTTACATGATACCACATAGCTTTCAATGCAAATGGAAAATCTAATGAATTTCTTAGACTTAATCTATCATATTATCATGGAAATGGCAAATTTAATGAATTTCTTAGGCTTAATATATTTACAATGTAACAAATATTTCGTGGCAACTTGTAATTTAGTTTGATTTCATTTCAATAATGAATGGGAAAGAAACCTAATAGGTATCCATCCACGAATAAATATGAAGACGTAGCTACCAAAATATTGTTAGCAAATAATTTAACCAGAAAGATGGGCCACACTAAGGCTACTTGCAATGGTGTCACTTTGTGCCTAATCGAACTTTCATGATGGACTTGAGAGAAATGGTTCCATGCTCATGAGAAAAACCTATCACAACTTCTTCTTTTTTAAATTCTAAATTTTTGTAGTTGGCTTGATAATTGTTACATGAGGTTACTTGTTTTGGTGCATAATTTTGTTAGAATGTTTCACTCTTGTGCTAGAAATTTATTGGATAACAGATTTACCAACTTAACGAGAACGCTTTAGAGTTCTCATTCTTTTAGAGTGGTTATTTTTGCAACTTGTTTGAAATCACAGTCTTGACATTGTGAACAAAACCCTAAAATTGTCCCTCGAATCAAGAACTGATGCTACCAGTAGCACCACGTTTTTTTGAAGTTAAAACTATGACCTAATTGAAATTATGGCCTTGACTATTAACACCGCCACAAATAAAAAACTGAAAATGAACTCCTAAATCTAAAAATGTTATTACTTAATAATTTATTTATTAACTAATTTTATGTTTTCTAATAATTTAGATTAGAAAAATAATTAAATCAAAGAAAAAAAAACATTTCTAAACAAATTCCTTTTTTTTTTAAGAAAAACAAAATTATTTTACAAATAAAGAAAAAAATTATTTTTTGTTGAAAAAAAAAGCAA
>ML803696.1:131763-148234 GCA_009831015.1 Picea engelmannii
AGCTCTTCCTCAATGAGACAACTTCTTGTTCAAGTTTCTCACAATCTTCTTCTTTCTTCATCATTTGGACATTCCTTACTTCTCATATTCTTCTTTCTTCTTTGAGTAGAGTTTTCAAGGAAATGGTTTCTTCTCTTAGTTTCTCAAAGCCTTCTAATTGTTTCTTCAAGCTTACAACTGTATTTTCACAACTACTCAATTCACTTCTTAGTTTTCTTTGCGTGTCTTTGATCTTGCTATTTTCAATCTCAACATGCTTCAATTTTTTAAGATTCTCATCTTCTTGTTGAATAATTTTTTCTTCATGATTTTCTTCTTCTTCATTGGAATTTTCTTCTTCAGTGTCATTTCTTTCAATCCTTGGATGAGGACATTCAAATTCAACATGACCTACTCCTTCACAATTAAAGCAAGAGAACTGACCTCTATTTTCGTCTTTGAAATCTGAGATGTTGTAATTTGCTTCAACTTCTTCTTCTTCTTCTTCTTCTTCTTCTTCTTCTTCTTCTTCTTCCCTTAAATAAAGGTCTTGTAGCTTGTCCCAAATCTCTTTTGATGATGCACATGATCCCACCTTGGATTTCACTGAATCTATCAATCCATTCAGGATGGTATCTATTGTCAATTTGTTGTTCCTTTTTGCTTCCTTTTGAGTTGCAGTCTTTGGTTTCTTCAAAACATTGTATCCTAAAGCAACTGAGAACCAAACATCTACCCCAAGAGATTTCAAGTAAGTTTTCATTCTATGACTCCAATATTCAAAATTGCTTCCATCAAATGGTGGAATCCCATTTTGAATTTTGTCTTCTATTTCTTCTTAGAATCTTCCTTCCAGTGGTTAAACTGTACTGAAGGTAACCCACTCTAAAACCAATTGTTGATACTGAGAGGAGGGTGAATCAGTATCAAGTACAATTTAAAACCTTTTTCAACTTATACATAAACCATTCAATTATATCCAATGAGCAATGAACAATAGTATAAGAGTTACACCAATACACCGCAATACACCATGCACAATATATGAGAAATAATCAATAGTTAGTGTTCAAGGGAAGTAATGACTTCCAAAGGTAGCTACAGCTTCCAAATGTAAAGAGAGGGATAAACCTCCAAGAGGAATATACAATCCTCCAATATCAAGAGAGATTTGATCTCTCCATCCTTTCCCCTTCCTTCCACCCAAGAATATATGAGAGATAATAAAACTTTACATTAAATCATCACCATCAACCAATCATCACATAGAACCTGATAATGCTTATGAGACTTCTTCAATTTCTGCAATTCTTCAATTCTTGGAGTACTCTAATCCTATAGATAATATTACTTAATGTGTTCTCTGAAAATCCTCCAAGTTTCACTCCTTGAATCCTCCCCAAAAAGAATTTATAGAGAGAATGGTAGACCTTGTTCAATTCTGGTTTATTCAGGAGATCGAACTTGTACAGAATTCCCCGCACTCAATATTTAACATCAGATTCTGAAACTCACACACAAGAAACCAAAGTCCGTACTCTTTCCAATGAAATTTTTCCCACATCATTTAGATTCTTGATGAAGAAGTTACGATTGTTTTACCCGAAACACCTGTTTATTGACTAGCTTCAAGACTAGTCACAAACCCTATCTTCCACAGAGTGTATCTCCATGATTGTAGTGAATCAAGAGCTGAAATTTTTACCAAATGTACCTTGATATGTCTTCTCAATACCATATCAATTTCAAAATTTGAATCGTTCTATAAAAAAAGTTATAGCAAAAGTGGTAAGATGACCTGAAAATAACATACCTTAGAACACATCACCAAAAGACTTCATCCTCCCTTGAAATCCGACCTTCTTTACTTTTGATTTCCTCTTAAATTCGACTTGTGTATCAAATGAATGTATAATGATATTTATTAATACCATTTATGTCACTTCCTTTTAACATTAGGGATGACCTGACAATTTCTTATTTTGCAATTATTTTCATTAATTATCTTCAGGGCCTACATGTACTTCCTTCTTCAATTCACTTTGTCATCTTCAAAAACTCATTTCTCCTCAACCATGAGGATCCACGTGACGTGCCACATACCACCGGAAACAAAATGATGTATACTATCCATCCATGGGTCTTGTATCTACATGTGCATTTTCTTTCATGTCCAAATACCATCATCAATCTTGCGGTCCAAAACCCATGTCTAGGGTTGACATCAATGACAACAACCAATCTTCCAACAATATATATATATGTGTGGGCACTTCAAAGTATCCTCTTTGTTGTCATTGGAACAACATCATAACAACAACTATGATAATGAAAAAAATGTATATATTTGGGCACTTTAAAGGATCTTCTTTGTTGTCATTGGCTTCAAGGAATTGTTATAAAAGTTTTAACCCATCACCATGCAAGTAAAATGATTATCTTAGTGCATGGCCGATCAAGGAGAAGAGTATCCTCCTCATCTACAAAGCGAGGAAAGAGACTAGTTGTGTAATCTTGGTCCACCGGGGAAGGAGGATCACCAATTTCAAACAAACTTTTAAAGTGTCTGATAGCTTCACTTTTTAGAGCTTCTTGCCCCCTGTGAGAATGACCATCTTCATCCAGAATCTCCCAAATATGTTTCTTGTTTTTTTGGGCAGTAGAATAATTATGAAAATATCATGTATTATGATCATCGCTTTTCATCCAGGTTGCTCTGTTCCTTTGTCTCCATGGTTCTTCATCAAGGAGAAGTAAATAATTATGTTTCGCTTCCAAGTTTTTAATATGAAAGTCATAAATCGAGTCCCTCCTATCCCTCGGGATCGAATGGAGAGTTGAACTCAACTCCTCCTCAAGATTCTCTAACATAAGGAGCTTTTCACTTCTCTAAAGTCGAGCCCAAGTTTTAGTCTGATTTTTTAGCTCTTTTAGCTTCCACACAAATCTAAGTTGAATATCTTATTCCATTAAAACTCCTTGATCCAACTAGACCTCTTTAACCAAATTCATAAACTCTGCCTCCTTCAACCAGGATGAATTAAATTTAAAAGGGTAGGCCATGGGGAAATGTTGGAAATCAAATTGAGCAACCACCGGAGCATGATCTGAAATGTATGGGTACTCCACCCAAGATCTGAAGCGGCCCGATTGACATAAAATATTTTTTCGCAACTAAAATACAATCCAATCTTTTGGCAATGCAGTTAGCCCCTGCTCTTCCATTTCTCCAAGTCGGGAGCAGGACATCTAGGAGTAGATCCACTAAATGATGTGCCTGGAACAAGTCTTTGAAGAAGCCCACCAATTTTTCCAAATGTGTCGAAGCTCCCTAGATCTCATCCGCTCTAGTAGTGAGATTAAAATCGTCTGCAACAATCATATTATTAGAAGCCAACAAACCTCGATTGGCCACCTGCTCCCAGAAATATTTCCTTTTGCTACAGGCCCATAAACATTGAGCAAGTGAATCTGACTGATGTTCTCCAGTAAAATACCCGACAACATAATACCTCCACAACATATAAAAGGATTCAGAACAAACTTATTTGGATCCCACGAAACCAATAACCCTCCAGAGGTTCCAAAAGAACTAACCGCATATGATAACCAGCCAAGACAAAAGGATAACATAAACAACCTTGCTTTTTTTTCATCCACAAGAGTTTCTTGTAAGAAGATAATGTTAGGATAATTCTTACGCAGCAATCTGCACATCTAAGTCATAGATTTGAGAGGTTCTAAAACACTTTGCCAAAGACAAGAGTCCAGGCCCTGATGGCTGGACGGTGGAATTCTTTACTCAGTTCTTCGATTTACTTGGTGATGATCTACTAGAACTTGTGGAGGACTCTAGGATCAGAGGAAAGATCCAAAGTTCCTTAAACTCTACTTTTCTAGCATTGTTTCAAAAGGAAAATAAGCCTACGACTTTTGGTGACTACAGACCCATCGCGTTATGCAATTTATGTTATAAGTTGATCGCGAAGGTGATAGCAAATAGATTAAAGCCTATTCTCTTGAGATCACTGTCAAGCGAGCAACTCGGCTTCTTAAAAGGCAGACAGATCTTAGATGTTATTAGGAAGGCACAATAATGTCTTCACAGTATTAAACTGAAAAATCTGCAGGCACTAATATTAAAGTTGGATCTAAAGAAAGTTTATGATTGTGTAAACTGGGATTTTCTATGATTCATTCTGATTCAAACGGGGTTCAGTTTTCTCTCTATAAACTGGATCATGAGTTTTGTTGTCAGTTCTTCATTTGTTGTTCTTATAAACGGGGAGGCATATTCCTTATTTCATAGTGATCATGGTCTTATGCAAGGCTTCCCCTTGTCGCCCTTATTGTTCATTCTTGTTATGGAAAGTTTTAGTCTATTGCTGAAAAAATCCCAGAATGAACGAAGCTTGTCGGGGGTGAAGGTTTCTAGGATTGTTAAAATCCTACATATGTTTTTTGTGAACAACATATTAATCGTGTCAAAGGTATCCTTGGAGGAGTGGATGGAGATAAACTCACTTCTGAAGTTGTTTTGTGGTGCCTTGGGCTTGAAATTCAATATGTGTAAATCTACTTTTAATCATTCGGGTATCCAAGGGTAGTTATTGGACAAGTTTAAAGAAGTCTTCTCTTTTAATTTTCTTGATTTGGCGGAGGGCTTTAGATACCCGGGATACTTTTTAAAAGTAGAAAAATTAAAATTTGATGACTGGAGATGGCTTCTTTCAAAGCTAGAATACAAAATTGAGCATTGGTGCAATAGGTGGTTATCCCTTGGCAACCGTTGTATTTTGATAAAATCGGTGTTGGAATCACATTCGGTATACTAGATGGCTCTTGCGGCGGTCCCCAACTTAGAGCTTAATAAAATTCGTTAGATGATTTATTATTTCCTTTGGTCGGGAGGTGGCTCAGCACATCACATCCATCTTTGCAACTGGGAGATGATCACAAAACTGAAATCTCTTGGTGGATGGGGGCTTAGAAACATTTTCCATTTTAATCCTACATTGGCTACAAACTCTTTGTGGCATGTTTTGAAAAAGGAAGGGATATAGCACAAGGTGATTAAAGATAAATATCTACCATGTTTTTCTATCTCAACCTAGCTCAGATCGGCTTCATCAGCTCAGCCTCTGTCTTCGCAGACCTAGAAAAATTTATTAAAGTCTCTTCCTCTTATCACTCATTGGTTAAGTTGGTATCCTGGTAATGGTAAATATGTTTTAATAGGCCAAGACAAAATTATGGGTATTGGAAACCCTTCCTTTCTTTTACATGATCTCTTATTATCTCTAAAAGATAAGAATATCATGTATCTTTATCAAGCAAGGCACAGAATTTGCAGGGATGTTTTATCACACAGTGGAAAAGTAGCTTGGATTTGGGCATTTCAGGGGCTCTAGCAAATGAATGGATCTCCTTCTGTAAGGTTTTAATTGGTTCGGGGGTTCATCTCCAGCATAGAGAAGACCTTCTAATCTAGACTGGTGGTGATAACTCTGGATTACTTTCAATTAACAATGTTTATAATGCTTTACAAAACAAAAAAAATGGCAATAGCAATTAGTTGGTTGGAGGAGGCAGTTATGGTCTTGGGATATTGCTTTAAAGATTAGATTGTTCACATGGCTTGTTGTGGAGGACAAAATCCTCACTTGGGATAATCTTATCAAAAAAGGTTGGGAAGGACCAAGCCTTTTCTTGTTGTGCTCTCAGGATCCGAAGTCTGTCTTGCACCTTTTTGTCAGTTGTTCCTTTACTCTTTAGGTGTGGCAGAAGTTTTACTATGCTCTCCATACTAGCACATCTTGGGAAGGTGACACTTTATCAGATTTTTTTGCTAGCTGGACAAAAAAAGAGTGGACCTACAAAACCCTTCCCTCTTTGGCCTACTGGTGCATTTGGCTGGAAAGAAACAAAAAAGTCTTTGAAAACCATAATCCTTCTTTTCAGATGGTGGTTCAAAAAACTTTGGGGTTGCTGAAAACCTCAAAAGATAGGGGGTCTCAGAATGGAAAGGGTCCTAGGATCTTAAAGACTCTTGTTTTTACTCTGCCAAATGTGGGATGGTTTGATGGTGCAGCCCAAGAAAATGGGAACCTGAGTGGGGCAGGAGGTGTTATAAAAATCAATGAGGACACTAGCTACAAGTGGATTTTTAATTGCGAACTTGGTACAAATTCAAGGGCTGGACTTTTAGGTGCATGGGTGACATTAAATTTGGCAATCCGCTTGGGACTAGATCAACTACAAGTTTTTGGTGATTCAAAAGTTGTAATTGAGTGGATAAATTGTAGGGGGAACTTACATGCAACTGCTCTTTTGGGATGGAAGGATAGGATCATGGATTTAATCAAATCCTTCAGTAACATCATATTTGAACATTTACTAAGAGATCAGAATATGGACGTGGATGCTCTCTCCAAAAAAGCTCTTCAAGCTTCAGAAGGGATGGTTACATTCAACAAATGGATTGAAGGACATGAGGGTCCTTAATACTATCTACATCTCTATTAATGATCTTGGCTCTTCCATTTGGAGATAGTTTTTTTTTTGTTCTTAGAAATATTTGTATTTCGTTAGTAATCTTTTGTGGTAAACTTTGTGTTGTTCTTGTAAAGATGTTATCATGTTTTGATGTAGAAGCTCTTTAGTATGGACCTGGTACACTTGCTCTTTGTAGAGATGGATGATTATCTCACTTTTTAGAAGGAACACCTTTTTCTTTATTTTGGTTGGTTCTCTCGTCGATGTACATGTACTTGAAAACACTATATATTTTAATATATTGGGAAATTTTTTGCTGGAAAAAAAAAAAGTAAAATGATTATCAAAATCAACAACAAAAAGGTTTGCAATATGACAAAAGTAGTTATGCATGAGATGCAATTTCAAGTTCACATTGCTATCTCAACATTATCTGACATTGAGGTCGATTAATGAATATTAATTTATTTACCAGACTTAGAGCCCTCCCTTTAGTGGTGGACGCATAGTTTACTAAGAATCAAGTAGGAGTCTAGGTTAGCAATTATTTTCCATCTAACTTGCATTCTCACATAACTATTATTAATTAATAGAAAAATACCATTTTTAATTTAAAAGAGAAACTTCCTTGGAGTTCATTGCTTAGGAGGAAGGTTCCATTTCTCTCTACAAACGGTTTTTTTTTTTTTACATGAGGTATATTCCTTTTTCATGTGTTAGTGTTGCATGTCGCAAGATTTTGTGATGTTTTTTGTTTTTTACAAGAAAGTGGAGATTGTATTAAAGAAGCAGTGGTATGACCACTGTGATAACATTTACAAAATTCAGACGTGCATCCTGTGCATGGATTCCAAGATTACATATATATCTACCCTGATATAAAGCCCGGAAATTCCCATTTTGTCCTAGAAACCAAAACTTGGCTACTAATAGGTTAAAAACCTACTTGCATTGTGTCAGCCTGATAATCAAAAAGGAGCTAAAATCATGTTTACATTGAACCTGCCAGAAAACCAAAAAAGGGCCATTACCATCAGTGGAGAGGAGCATAATTAAGCTTGTGAATCCGGATTTGAGGGTCCTTCGTTCAGTGGAGCCTTCATCCCTGCATCAGTCTGGAGGGTCATCCTGGTGGCTTGGAGCTCCATTTTTTCCAGTCTTGCTTCCAATTCAACAATTTTTCCATTGACATGTTGCATTGTGAACGTGAGGGCTTCTACCACTTCTTCTCTGAGCTGAATTAAGTCTTCCTCGAGCATCTCGAAACGTCGGCCACCTTCCCCGTCCAGTCGAAGGAGAAATCCCCTATGCACGTTGAGATTTCACTTCAGAGTGCAAATTTCCTGTTCCAGAGAGGGGGAGGGACTAGGAGGAGCAACGGAGTTGGAGCTGGAGGCCATTGGGTGGGCTAGGGGGTAAGCTGAGGAAGAGAGCAAGGTGAAGGAGAAAGAAAAACTAGACGAGCAAGATAGACAGTCACTGTAGAGAGATGAGCTGCAAGCAGCTGCCCCCTTGGATTTATCTTCATCGTGAGCGTGCGACGCCATGAGACGAAGGAACCTCGTTCTAGTGTCATGCAGGAGGGGGATGGGCTCAATACGAAGCATCATGAGGGTCATAAGGGTAGGATCATGCAGGATCGAGCGAAAATATGCAAGGTGGGGGATGAAGTACCAGCGCACGAGGGAAGTGTCGGGCCAGTGTGATGGGGAGGGGCTGCCACGAGTCAGGGCATGAGGAGGATCCAAGTGCCACCTTCCTCAGGATTTCCATCAGACCACCCACCACATGCCACTGAGGAAGGGAGGCGATAGACAAGGTCCCACTGAGGGAGATTTGACCCTTGCTCAAGGGGACAGTTGTGTTTGTTTCCTGGTCTGCTTCATCGTTTAAATGATGGAGCACATGAAAAAATTCAATTTTTCGGAAGGAGTTAGGGAGCCTTTGAATTTTCTTGAAGATTTGTCGAAATTTCATTTGGTTTGGCAACGAGTTGGTGACCAAGGCTTGGATCAGGATCCAGGAGTCTCCTATCACCATGATTTCATTGATGTCTAGCTTCCGGGCTTGGTCGAGACCTTGCTAGAGACTCAGAGCTTATGCTATGTTATTGGTTTCTTCCCCTAGTCCCCAGGAGTAGACTAGTTCTCGAATTTCAATGGGGTCGTAGATAACCCCTCCCCCTCCTACCGCCCTTGGTTTTCCTTTCAAAGCTCCATCAAAGAAAAGGAAGTGTTTGTGTTGAGTGCGCCTCCATTCTTCGAGCTCCACTTGCTTCATACATACTTCCCATGATTCGGGGGGCTTGGGGGAAGGAGGAAGGGATTTTAGATCTGGAGCAAGACTATAGATCCAGGCTTCTTCAAAGGATGAGAGAGGTTGGCTGTTAGAATTTGACCAGAGGAAGGAGAGGCAGTCACCCAAGAGGGCCTTGGATTTGACAGCTACATAGTTGGGGGTGGAGGTCTGGTTTCTGAAATTGTGGGTGTTTCTTTCTAGACATATTTTCCAGAGGCTAAATTTAGGGAAGGTCATCCAACAACATTAAATTTAATCTTTGGATTTGAGCGGGGAGGGGCATAAAGTGGTCCAGTTTCTTAGCAAGGAAGGAATATCTGGGGGAAAAGGGACGGAAGGGGCCCACTCTGACAGGGCAGAGTTCCAAACTTCTTTTGCAAAAGGGTAGTTAAGGAGAAAATGGTCGGTTGATTCTTCGTGGGAGCAGCAGAGAGGGCATATTGAAGGGCCTTCCCAGCCTTTCCTCCTAAGGTTATCATTGGTCAGGATACTATTATGTGATAATGTCCAAATGAAGAAATCCACTTTGGGTAGACTTTTGACTCGCCAAATTTCTTTCCAAAGTGTCGAATCTCCTGGAGTCTAGGTCGTTGCTTTGAGGAAGTTGTAGTCGGTTGTTGTTGTATAGTTCCTTGATTGGGTACCCCAACCTCGTTGGTCCCTGATTCTTTTGGAGATTGTTGATTTCCCTCGAAGCAAAGTAATCAATAACTCTTTTTTCCCATGTAACTGGGAGTGAAATCATGAATGTTCCAACTCGCCCACTTTGGATCCGTCACTTTGCCAGTGGGAGATGTCCCAGAGGGTGTTGATATTTTGGGATTTTAGAGAGGCTTTTAGAAGTGTTGTGCTTGGAATGGTATCGATCAGAGGATCCCCCATTATGGAATCTTCCAAGATTCGGATTTGCTTCTCATTGCTTGGGATCCAAGTAAGAGCAGGAGCGAAGAAGGTGTGCGCTTTTGAGCAGACAGAGAATATCGGGGAGCCGTGAGTAGTTTTAGGGGGCGAATCGAGATAGAAGAGTCTCGAGCCAGTGAAATATTTTTTCCAAATAGTTGTTTTGCACCAAGAGCTCCTCCCTGATACTATATTCCAAACTTGTTTCGCTCCTAGGATCAGGTTTTGAATGTGAAATTCACGGAGCTAAAGACCGCCTTTGTGGGTGGGACGAGAGATTTTTTCCCAGTTGACCAATGGGAGCTTGTTGTCGTTATTTTTCCCTCCTTTCCAAAGAAATCGATGCAGCAAGGCTTTGATTTTGGAGATAATGCCTTTGGGTGCCAGAAGGATTGAGCATTGATAAATCGGAATGCTTGATAGGACATATTTTATGAGGACAAGTTTACCTACTGGATTTAACCAGCTTGAGCCCAAGGTGCTTATTCAAGATTTGACTTTGTCGACTAGGGGTGCCCAGCAAGAGGATTTGGCGGAGGCTTTAAAGATGGGGACTCCTAAGTATTTGAAGGAATCCCATTGATTTTTTCCTGTTATTCCCATAATTCAGGTGATGTCAGTCATTTCCCTCAGTGTGCGGTTCTAGCCATAGAATTGGCTCTTCCTATAGTTGATTTTGTTGCCCGAAATGGCTTAGTACTTGTCCAGCTCATATTTGAATTTGTTGGTCGATATGTTTCTTGCACTTCCAAGAAGGATGTTATCATCAACGAACTGAGTGTGATTGATGTCCTTGACCCCTCTGGAAATGTGAAGTCCCATTATCTCTTGAATATGTTGACTCTGGTCCAGTTGGAAGCTCAGCACTGATGCCTGAATGGAATAGAGGAGCGGGGAAAGAGTTCAGCCTTGTCGAAGGCCTCGGGCGGCTTGAAAGAATCCAGTTGCTCGACCATTGACTAGAGGTACTATCCAAGGTCTTCCAATGTAATCTTGTGTCCATTTGAAAAAGGAGTAGTCAAACCCAAATCGATGCATTACCTGATAGAGAAATCTGTGTCTCACCCTGTCAAAGGCACTTGCAAGATCCAGTTTGATTATCATACCTTTTTCTTTCCGGGATTGGCTGGAGTGGATGGCCTCCTAGACAAGGATTATATTGTCATTGATGTTTTTGTCTTTGATGAAGCCTCCTTGATTTTCCGAGATAATTGCAAGTAGGATATTTTTGAGCCTGTTGGCCATGATTTTAGTGATAATTTTGTAGCCAATGTTGTAGAGGGAGATTGGTCTAAAGCGGTCGAAGGAAGTAGCTCCTTTTTCTTTTGGTATGAGGGATAGGAAGGCAGAGTTGGTGCTTCCTCCAATCTTGTTGCAGGATTGTGAGTTTTGAATCATTTTTTGGAGGTCGTTCTTGATAATTTTCCAGTAGACCTTGATGAAGTGGGTCGTGAATCCATCTGGGCCTGGGGCTTTGTCAGGTTCCATATTTTCTATAGCTTTTTTTATTTATTTTTTAGAGATCAGCGCTGTGAGAGCTAAATTGTCTTCCAAGGAGACCATTTTTGGGATCGAATTTAGGACATCACATATGGTAGCCTCCGAGGGAGGGGGCTCTTATGAATAGATATCTCTGAAGTGTATATGGGTTGCTTGCTTGATGTCCTCAAAATTGGATAGGGTTTTCTCTTGGGTGCAAATTTCTTTGATAGAGTTGAATTGCTTTCGGCCTTTCGTCTTCTTGTGGAAGAAGTTTGTGTTTTTATCCCCCGATTGAAGCTAGAGACTTCTAGATTTCAGTCGCCAGTAGTCATCCCCCTAGCGACAAGCCCGATGAAGATTCCTATGTAGTTGATGTTCCTTTTCCAAAGAGAGGGGATCTATCGGAAGGAGTTCTGCCTGGATTTGGTGTTGTTCCAGGGCTTGTTGTGCTTCCAATCGTTGATGGAGCGGGGTTTTGAGAGTTTTGGCCCAGACTTTGATTTTCCTTAGCTTCTCTTCCCAGATGAAGAAGGGGGGGGGGGCGTGATTGCTTCATTCTAGACTGAGGAGACAATGTCTAGAAACCCTTTGTGTTGAATCCAGGAGGGACTAAATCGAAAAGGGATGGGGCCTAGATTGCGCTCTTGAGAAATTGTTAAGAGGATGGGCTTGTGATCCAAAGCATTAAAGGGGAGGATAGAGGATTCAACAGTGAGGCCCAGAAGAAGGAGGGAGTGTTGAGTTAAGAATCTGTCAAGCCTAGCTGCGATGTGTCCCGGGCCTATTCTTTTGTTGGACCAAGTGAACAGTCCTTTGGGGGGCTTAATGTCTTCCAGATCCCAGTCCCAAATTAGGTCATCGACAAATTCCCTAAGAGGGTCTTTGACTGGGGTTCCCCCTTTTTTTTCCTAGGCGTTTAGGGTGAGATTCAAATCCCCCACTAGGATTATATTCTCCAGGCGATAAAGCTGCAAGTGATCTTGGATAAAGTTCCAACAATCTCTTTTTTCTGCAAGAAGTATTAGGACATAAATGTTGAAATGGCTTACCTGAAGGTATGTATCTTTATGGTGAAGGATTGTGAGTATCCAATGTGAGCTGGTGAAGGAGTGGGTCAATTCAAGCTTGTTGGGGTTCCATAGATTTCCTAGGCTGCCTGAGGCACCTCGGGAGCCTATGGCAATTCCTTCACTTGATTTCCAGAATGTCTTTCTGATATGGAAGAACAGCTGGTCTTCCAACTTGATTGCCTGGACTAGGAGGACGTCTGGGGTGGCTATGCGCATTAAGTATTTCATTGATTCAACTTTTTTTTTTCTTACAAGACCCCTAAAATTCCAAGAGATGACTTTCATTACTTACCATTGCTGGTGGTGGTCATTCCTTTATGGAGTTGTCCTTGTTGCCTCGTTGTTATTGGGTTGATCATGCCATCCAGAGTTGATTGTCCCCCTGCAGCTTGTCTTTATAGGTCTCTGCGTCTCTGCGTTCCTTTGATGATTTTCTTCCTCTCTTTGAAGTTTTCTTAGTGCTTTGTATTGGATCTATTTCCCCTTCCTCTTTGTCTGACAAATATTCCTCTGAGCCCTAGTCTTGCTGGACTACTTCTTGGTGGAGGACTACAGTGGTTAGAGGGATAGGGTATGCTCTTTCGTTTTCTAGTGGGGTAGGGATGGGGGGGGACAACTTCAGTCATGTTCCCTTCAGTTTCTAGTTCTTCCAGGATGGAGAAATTGTTACCAGATTCGGGCTGCTTTGTTTTTTACAGTGCTTCCTTTCTGGGTGAAGGAGGGTTCGGGGTTTTTCCTTCTCAATGCGGGCCAGATTTGTTTGCCTTATGTCTTTTGGGTCGCTTCCATCCATCGTCCGGGTATTTTTCTTGCTGGGATTGGGGAATTTTTGGATAGTTTTTTTGGAAGTGCCCATACTCGTTGCAGTGTCGGCATTTAAAGGGAAATTGTTCATAGTCTAGCTTCTGGAAGTGTTGTTAGTCACCTACAGTCAATTTTATTGATTTCGGTAGACCAACTTCTAAATCAACTTCAATATAAATACTGGCACATGAGTATTGGTCTTTGGGATTAGCTTTGTCGATGTACTTACCTAGTCCATTGCCAATGGCCTGCATCAAGGAGGTAGACCAACAATGGATCGGCAGGTTAGGAAGCCTGCCCCACACCGGGATCGCCTTCGGGACATTCAACGCAGGATCAAAGTCGGGAGTCTAGTGATTTAAGTAAATCCCTTAGGGTCCCATGAAGTACAACCCATTTCTGAAGATCGGATCGTGATCGTCTCTGGAGATGAATTCAAACAGGAAAACCCCTCGGTCGATCGCATAGCAGGTGACGTTGTTGGTGATCAGGGGGCACTAGTTCTTTTGGATCTAGTTTTCGGTGGTGCGAGGCGAGGGCTAGAGCCCCACGAATTGTCCCACCAAGTCTTGATCTGCTAACGACATTGTTATCTGCATAGGTTGGTTCGAAGGGAGGGCGATTGATGGAATTTCATCGAGCCTTTTGACAAACTTGGGGGGTGGATCAGAGGCGGGCTTTTTGCCTTCGGCTATGAGGAGACGTTTGAAGGTAGTTGTGTCAGAGAGAGGCGGCGTATCACCATCCCTTTTAGATCTCACGGGGCAAGATCATACCTAGCTCGCTATCCGAATGAGCCATGCAAGATTTTGTGATGTTAATAACTAATATATACAAATTTAATTGATGGTGTCCTCTTTCAATATGGACTATAACATCAATTTTTATCTCTAGATTTAAATTTATCGTTGTATGGTTTCAAAAATGTTGTGTTAAATTCGAGTTGAACCTATCTTCTATTTTTTCATCAAAATTTGTAGATTTCTAAGTTTTTTACATCACAAATTATTTTAATGAATATTTAACTACTAAAATCAACACCAAGAAGGTCTTGAACATACTTCTCCTATGTTCTCTCACAACTTTTATCATTATCTTTCCCATTTTCATGTATATAAGTATCAAAACCTATATTTGAATTTTCCTATATTTTTAGCTTTCATTTTCACTACATTGTTTTCATTGAGCATTTACTTTTGTAATTCAAATTATCATAACTTTCATTTTATTTTCAAAGATAGCTTTCATAATCAATAATTACATTGTTTTCCTTGAGCATTTACTTTTTGTAATTCAAATTTTCATAACTTTCATTTTATTTTCAAACCTTATTTTTGAGAAAACTTGCTTACTTTAATTAGCATATTTTTTTTAATTTTAAAATGTTATGTTAAATTCGAGTTGAAACATTCTTCTATTTTTTTTCATGAAAATTTGTAGATTTTTTAGTTTTTTACCTTGCAATTTTTTTTTATGTATATTTAACTACTAAAATCAACATCAAAAGGGTCATGGACATACCTCTCCTATGTTCTCTCACAACTTTTATCGTTATCTTTCTCATTTTCATGTATATGTATTAACACCCATATTTGAATTTTCCTATATATTTTTAGCTTTCATTTTCAATAAGTACATTGTTTTCATTGAGCATTTACTTTTTGTAATTCAAATTATTATAACTTTCATTTTTTTTATAGATAGTTTTTATTGAAATTTTCAAAAATAGTTTTCATTTTCAATAAGTACATTGTTTTCGTTTAGCATTTCCTTTTTGTAATTCAAATTATCATAATTTTCATTTTATTTTTAAACCTTAAATCTTTGAGAAAACTTGCTTACTTTAATTAGTGTATTTCTTTTAATTATTTTGAATATAATAAAACCAACATAAATAAATAAATAAATTATGAAAATTTTTAATTATTATATATTTTTTAAATCTATTATAATATTTTTTATTCTTTAAAAAAATATTTTGAATATAATAAAACCAACCTAAATAAATAAATAAAATTGATGAATTTTTTTAATTATTATATTTTTTAAAAATCAGCAAGTCCGTGCCTTTAGAGATTGTAAGGCAAGAAACATAGATTAGGTACCATTGTGTAGATTAGGTAAACGAAGACCATTCCAAATTGTACCAAATTGGGTAGCCACAATTAAAGCTACTACTTCAAACGTGTGCACACTTGATTTTGCCAATAATCCATAGCTTCAAAGATAGTCAAGGAAGAGCTTCAAGTTCTTTATTTTCTCAACACACAAGGAAGTTTAAAGTTATAAATGATTAACTCATAAATGCGTAAAATTTACAAATGCTTTCAATACTTCAATGTGATAATTAAATTAAATAAACTATACATTAGGTTATGTTTGTATGTATTGATAGATCAATTAATCATCTCAATTACTTTAATATTTACCTTTTAAGTAATTGGTAACTTTTTTTTATATTGTTAAATATTATGGATTGCAATAAAAAAAAATAGGTAAAGTTTGGGAGTTGGGTTCTTATGTGGCGAAACTAGAACAACATTATCATGTCATATTTAAAAACCGTATAACTAATCAAACTGTGAGTACTAAATTTTCATTCGTTGGATTAAGAAGCAAATGCATAGGGCTTCCGTAGCAATTTCATAGTCCAAAACTAAATATCTTAGTTATTGAATCCACTTTGAATGTATTTTGTAAACTTAATTTCTTAATTGAAGAACATTTGACTTCAATCTAAAATGTTTTCAGTGTCCTTTTCATATGGACTGAACATTGAAGTTGGAATTATTAGCAATGGTAGTTTAAATAGTTGTCTTAAGCTTGAGAGACTATTATGGTTGATTGTAACCTCTCTCTGTAGAAAGACAAAAA
Source organism: Picea engelmannii (assembly GCA_009831015.1). Classification (NCBI taxonomy): domain Eukaryota; kingdom Viridiplantae; phylum Streptophyta; class Pinopsida; order Pinales; family Pinaceae; genus Picea; species Picea engelmannii. The sequence goes on from ML803696.1 coordinate 147,666, forward strand.
TATTTCTTGAGTTATGCGGAGGTTCAAGAGCTACTACCCGCTTGAATAAATAAATAAAAATTGAAGTTTAATTATTCATAAAGTATTCGGACAATGCCCATTCTTGAAGAAGCATTTTAGAGTTATATATTTCAAAATTTATAGGTACAGGATTGAACGAATAAATTTAAATTTAAATTGTTGTAGTATTTTATTAGATGGATATTACAGTAGTGGCCCATATACTTATATTTCTTGCATAACCACACTAGCTCACGGGTGAGAACTAGTTCATTCTAAGATGGATGAACAAACACCCTCTTCAATGGATCAAGATTGTCCCACTTTTCCTTTGATAGGAGAAGACACAGATTGGGTTGATTTTCCCGATGATACCTCTGACACCTCGGAAGATTCAGACGAAGATGGCTATCCACCACAAAGAAGAAGTAATTTCATTCAGGGTCACAAAGATGTTTTCAAAGACATAAGAGTTCCAAGCGCCATCATTATGGATGAAAACCCTTGGTGTTTTCAATGCAGTGAAGCACATTGGGAACATGAATGTCCTTACAGTAGTGGTGGCCATC
>ML803697.1:36997-96655 GCA_009831015.1 Picea engelmannii
TATTAACCTTTTGGATCCAGAGAACTAGGCAAAGCTCACCCCTTGTGATTTTCCAATTGTATAAAGTGTTTCACATACCTAACCTCTAATTGTATTATGTTGCATAATTTTTTGGGTCCTCTAAGAGCTGAATTTGTCTGAAGTATTGAAGCCAAAAGGGTTGTAGAATAGTGTTAATTTGGAGGTCAAGTCTGTTTAAAATCCCTGAACATTTACAAGTTAAAGGAACAAAAGATATAGTATTTGTCCAGGTTTATGGAATTGAGAGTCTAATCTAGTATTCATCCAAGTTTATGGATCTAAGAGTCCTGTAAAGCACACTCAATAACATTTTGAGTCCAACTCTAAGTACTTCACTGGTTTTAAAAAGGTAATCATCAAGCGCACATCGTGTTGGTGCCATATGGCACTCTCAAATCCCTACATATGCATTGATGTGTCATGTTGTGTTGACACCAACATGAACACTTTGCAAGATCCTATCGGTCAGGGCCATGACAGTTATTTTACTCATCATATTTATTGCATGATAGGTGGCTAAAGTAATTAATCATTTTAATATCATCCTGAGGAACAAAACTCTTACAAGATACCATGCACTATATGTGTAGGCCTTGGGTCTCCTCACCATTGGTTCTATAATGATCTTATAGAACGAAATTGCATCATAATCTAGGAATGGAAATTGCATTAACAATTCAAAACAAAATTACATAATTAACTCACTTGCAAAATGGAAACACACTTACATAAATTGACTTAGAAATCCACAATTGCATTCAACATAATATACTTCTATCAAATAACTCACATTGTAATGAAAATCTCTTAACATAATTCTAATTGATTTGGAATGGATTATTATATAATTTGTCATTTATCTTGGTACTTTTTGGGTGGAAAACTTGGAGGAATTGGCTTGCAAGGCCCAATTTAGTGACATGTCCCAATTTGAAAATTTGGGGTGCAAAACCTTCTAGAGCTAGTTGAGGCATAAAATGACACTTTTTGGTGTCAAAACTTCACAAGCATCACCCCTAGCCCATCGATGTTGTTCTACACACCAAGAGTTTTCCAATAATGTGAAAATCACCTCAATCAAAGTTCATATGCGGAAGTTATGCATCATGTAAGTTGACCTATCGTATTAATCATTGTGATACTGAGTGGATGGTCATATGTGGACTTTCAAGAAGATTCTCGAAGGTCCAAAACCTTAACACTAATTGAGGGGAAGCATGTAAAAACCTTAACCCTAGATGGCCATTAGGCTATGTTAGATATTGCGCCACTAGGAAGATAAGGGGTTCCATTTGTTTCGCATTGTACTTGTTCCACAGTTGAGCGGAGCACCTAGGAGGATTAGTAGGGAGGTTGTAGAATTGCATAGGTACATGCAACAAGATCAACAAGGGGAAGATGATGGGTCCCTATTTTTGTTACCTTTTACCATCATTTTTCCTACATAATCCACCTTTTTCTTGTATCTAAACCTTTTCAATACACATTTTTAATGCTTAACGACATGATAAAGGCTTCGAGGTAATTTTCCATTACATTTCCTAGTTTCTACTTGAATTCTATTAGAGAACTTAGGAGAATGGAAACATATTTTGTTTTTTCTTAGTATTAATGATTGCTCTGAAGGGTTCATATGCTTGCTCATAGAGATGTCTCACCCATTCTATGAGTCACTCATCACCTGATGAGATTCTTGTTCCCTTTTGCAGTCATCGCCACATTTCTACCTTCAATGCTATGGAGGCTTACCCTACCTTCCTATGCCTTATTAATGACATTCTTTGCATGTTGGATTCATGTTTTATGGCAAAATCCTTGTCAATTTGTCCTTGCAATTCATTCAGAACCTGTAGCAATTGAATATTAATTTTTGGAACGAAATGAAAGCAGAGATACTACAATGAAATACACATAAAAATTGCTAGAAACAGAGAAATACAACAACACATGATTTCTATTAATGAAAGAAATGTACAAAGACTGTAAAATACAGAGTGCAAGACTCGCTAGAATGGTGGCAACTTTATCTCTGAGAAGAAATGTGACGGCTACGCTCATTCACAATAACATGATTACAATGAGGCTCTGAAGGCCCTTTTATGATAAACATGAATGCCAAAACCCTAGACATCCAAAAACCTAACCCTAGGAGATGAAGCACCAAAAGTCATGTGGGCCCCGTTGGGGTAAGTTAGTACATTAACATCCCATGGTCGTGACTTCTACATACGATATTTGTTTTAGGCGTGTGATATGCCGTTGGAAAGGTCTTTTCAAGAACTACGTATTATGTCATCAAACTCTGACTCTATCTACAATTTGGTTCTGGCAAGCCAATAAACACTATTTAGAGCTCCAAAATGACCCAAGAAGTACAGAAAGATGTACTGACACAAAAACCTCCAAAATAATTCAGTTGGAATAGGTTGGTGGCCATAAATATCCACTTGGATGTTGTGTAGGACTTCAGGACAACCCCGTAAGTGTAGAACCCACAATTACAAAGAAATGTCCCCATTACAGAGAAACGTGTTGAACTGAAAAATGTCAAGATGAGCCAGTGGGAATTTGGAACAGGTGGGTGGCCACCAATATCCACCTGGATCAGGATTACGTAAAAACATCAACATTAACAAGATATATAACATTTTCAACTTTAGTAGGTTTTGTAGCATCTTCAATTTCATTACACTCTATAGTAATATCAATTCCAACATAATCTATCACAACATTTATAAACCTTATTTCCATGCCATTAGCGCCACCTTCATGCAAAGAAAAAGGTGGGGTTTCTACTTTTATTGCGCTAGATAACCTCAACGCTATTTCAAGTTGTTCCTTTATAGCTTGGATCAAAGTATCTATGTTGAGTTTGGGAATAAGATGTTCTCTTCCTAGGTAGCAACCAATGTCTGGCATAACCCCTTGTTCATACTTCTCAAATTCCTATTAGTCTTCGACAACTTTGGATAAGAAGGCCTACTTTTTCTAAGATACTTTGTATCAAAATGTTTACCAAACAATTTGTTGGTTCTCCTCTTCTTCTTACCTAGTCATATTTCTATGGTGGTTGCTTCTATAGCTACAACTTCTATGACAATGCTTGCCCTAGGTCTTCTCTTCTTCTTACCAGCTTGAGTTTATGTGGTGGCTAATTATGTAGCTACAACTTCCACAACAATGCTTTCCTGAGTTATTATACTCTTTTTCTTACACGCTTGAATTTCTCTAGTATTCACTTTTGTAGCTACAACTTCTGGGACAATGCTTGCCCCTATTCTTTTGCGTTTGAATCCTTATTGCAATCACATTTCCCTTGCCTTGTTTTCTTTCACAAAGGGGCTTGCCTCTTGAATGGAGATGTTAGATTCTTCAGCCTCATAGTGACTAGGGCTTGCTGCTTTGGCCAAATCTTCATATGCTAACTCTTCTTGACCTGCTTTCAATGCTTGCTCTTTTCCACATTCAACAACAAATTGTTCCCATGCCCGACCATCAAGAAAAAGAGCACCCATAACTAATAAGTCGATTAGTCCATGGTAGGATAGGCTCATTTCAGGATGTCAATATTGTCTTGTCATTCTTTCCATTCACTGCAAAGTTTTGAGAAAAAAGAGAGGAATATTGATGAGGTTATAGTGTTGTAGGCATAAAATAAGTTTGAAATTGTATCTGCAAAGTAGATTGTGTTGGCCCTTGCAACTAAGATATTTCTAGATATAGTAGGTGATTGTGGACCATGGCATGCTCAAGGATGATCGCTTAACACCCTTTCCTATGTGTTCAACAATCTCATTGGCCACTAGAAAATTTTAATCCCCACAAATTATAATGTAATTGTGTAAATGCGATTTAGGCTAGTGAGTTGATATGTTTTAGGCTGTAGAGCCTATGTGGATTAATATGGTCGAGATCCCAACTATGTAATAAGTTGTTGGTTGCGATATGAGATGGATGGTAATGATGAGGGGTTATGATTCAATAAGAGAGGGAGATAAAGGGGGTCCAAGGGATTACCCATTTCTATTAATCCAAGCCATTTTGACATTAATGTTTATCTCCTTAGAATTATCAAAGGAAGCATTGAATGATGTAAGAGTGGTGTTGACGAATATTTCGGTCAACGACACTTAGCCGACAAAGCGTTTCCAGGCTCCCTCTCAAATGAAATTCCCTGCGCAAAGTTTCTCCCACTCTTGTTAAAATTGACACAACCTACTCGACGAAGTTATTATGGTTCTTGATCTATAATTCATATGCCTTATTGTTCTTCTCTCCACATTCCTAACCCTATGACTAACACACTGGAATCATACATTTTGGACCCATATATCACCTTTTATTCCTTTCCTTACCATCATGTAACAAACTTAGCATCTACATGAGACACTTTCCCTACATGACCTATAATAAAGGGAAAGTGGATAAATTTTATAAGTTCATATCATAAACCCATAAATATTGCTTCTCTATATTTGCATAACCTTCTTTTCCAAAATATACCTCACATCTCTCTAATATTATGACATAAAGGTAATACCAAGATTTACTCTTTGGTCATGAATTTAATATTATCGCAAAAAGCAAAGAACATATTACTATATCTTTGACATTTTTTTTCCATGTACATTTCCTTATGATGACCCTATTACCTTTTGACTTTGACCTTGTCTAAAGAAAGCATATATAATTCTACTTTATACAAAAACATCCTTTACCATTACATATTAAAATAACTCTCATGTAAGCCAATTCCATAGATATTTCTTCATTGAAGAAGGAGCCAGAATCAACAACAACAATAACTTGCTTATTCTTACTTCGATAGTTTTTCAACAATAAAAGTGGGAAAGAAGAGCTCAAGCAAGGGGCAAAGCCATTCTTCAGATCTATTCATTGGAATAACTCTTAATGGAAAAACGAACAGACGTTCAAGGGTCCAAATATCAAAGGAGATGTCTCTCTTTGGAGAGAAGTATCAAGCATTATTCTAACTTACATCAGATATTATTAATTGGTGAAGGGGACTTTTCATTTTATCTAGCTCTCGCCAATGCATTTGGATTCGCAGAAAACATGGTTCCTACATCTATAAATAGTAGAGAGAAGGTGTTATTGTCGTATAAACTAGCCCATGAAACAATATCAAAGATGAGAAGGATTGGTGCAACAATATTACATGGTGTTGATGCAACAACATTGGAGAAGCATCATATCATAAGGAGGAGGAGCTTCGATAGAATTGTCTACAACTTTCCTCATGCAGGTTTCTATGGAAAAGAAGAAGATAAAGCGGTTATCAAAAAGCACCACCACCTATTGAAGACGTTTTTCAAGAATACAAGCACTGTGTTAAGAACGATGGGATAAATTCATGTTGCCCACAAAAGATATTATCCATACTACAAGTGGAAGCTAGTAAAACAAGTAGAAAAATGTGGGCTTCTTTTGAAAGAATCAATCCACTTTTCTAAAGGAGATTATCCTGGCTACACTAATAGAAGAAGAGCAGGGTACCATATTGGAAAAATTTTCTTCTTGGGAGAGCGTCAGAATTATAATTTCATTCTAAGCCCAACCGTATTCCACCAGAGGGAACTAATGTCCAAAGCAGTTGTATTGCCAGACTTTTCTTCTGAACTTTGGATAGAAAACTTCATGGCAATTATTTTGGAGCTTAAATCCAAAAGACAAGCAAGGAAGGATGTTGAAAAGGCAAAGGCAGATTTGGAGGCTTAATTGAATGACTTGAAGATGATTGTAGATGAAGTATAGGTCGAAGCAGAGACATGGAAAACTACTACAACTCTTGCAATTGCCCACCATCTTTCGAATTTTAGTGGCTACTCCTAGAAGGTTATTGTATCATATTGATAATACACCAGGTTTTTCAAACCAATTAATGGGCTTGAAAGTGCTCATTCTTGATGAAGCCAACCACATGTTGGATCTAGGATTTCGAAAGGATATTGAGAAGATTATTGATGCTATACCCACACAAAAATAGTCTATGTTGTTTCAGCTACAATTCCTCAATAGAGATGAATAGTCTCCTCGCATGAAAATAAGTTTCATGTACTTTATGGCATTCTTAAGAAGCGTATCTTAGAGGATTCTGATCATAAGATCCTTGTCTTCATTAAGACTGCAACACTTACAAGAATTTTTTACGAGATGCAGCCTCGAAAGACTCAGGTTTATCGTACTCGTATATGGGTTTACCATCTAATCGTGAGTAATACATACACAGACTTGGTAAAACTGCACATAAAGAAAGAGAAGACCAAGGAGTTGAAATATAAATTTACAGAAATTGACAGAAAATTTCTGAAAAGATTAACACATCTGAGCCAGATTTAGAAGCCAGAGTATTAAATTTTTGTAGATTTTAACCTTGTACAATATTTACTACAAACAAATTTTCAATAAAAGAACAAAAAAGATACAATGGCAAATACAAACATTACACAGAGATTTTTCCCCTAGAAACCCAAACCGTGAAAACCAACATATTCTATATCCATTCATTGTGATACATTGTTTACAATACAATATACATATAGGAGCCAACGACATCCAAAACCCTAAACCAATGACCTGGATTAGTCAACAACCCTAATTCCTTAACCAGAAATAGAAAACCTTCGACAAAAAACCACCTAATTATGTGACATGTTTCCCGAGGCAATTTTTTTTTTTTAAAGAATATAACACATACCCAACAATTTTAAAGCTCGATTTTCTTATTGTGGGAAGGTTGGGTCCATAAGAATTAATCCATGGTTATTTAAAAATTGACATGTGAAATAATGAAAGTTCCAAGTGATTTTTATTACATATACGGTTCTAATTGGTTTGCATCAGCTAATTAAATATGAAAAGACCCTAACTGTTCAAAATACTCAAACTGTCCATTTGATGCTATAAAAGAAGCAACGCACAGCCAGCCAAAGGGAGGAAATTTTAGGAGAGAAAACTGTTGAGAGGTATCCTTGGAGTGCAGTGAGGCTTTTCCTTTTTAATTCATCATTCATTCTCTACTTTCAACAGGGATTGACAGGATTGTTGGCAGCAGGGAGTCTTGTGAAGCAACGAACGGATGAGGCAAGGATGAGCTTTGCTGGTTTTCATAAGGTGCAATGATTTCTTGCCAGTTTGTTGCATTTAATCCTGAGTTTATTTCAGCGCTAAGCAGTTTCTAATATGCATGTTTTCGCCTTGTGTTATCACCACCATCACTCCATTCCATTTTGGCTCAACTTTCTACTAGAGATGTTGAGGGAGAGGTGTGGACAACAACCCTGCTACAACCTACTAGCACTCTCGTTGTGGCTCAAACTGTAGGTTAACAACTACCTCGTTCGAGAAGACCCATGATGTCGTGAGGGCAGACTGCGACAGTCGCTCACGATGATTCTAAGCGGCGCGCAATAAGGCAAGGGAATTATTCCTTAGAGGCCCTTAGTCTCCCACAAGATCACTTGGCGGAGTATTGACTCCAGGGGTTTTTGATGTCTACCAAGTCGGTCAAGAGGCGAGTGGCACCCTTGGAGCACGTAGTGCGTCCTGAAGGGCACGTCGTGCTAGAAAAACAAAATGAGGCGAGTGGCACCCTTGGAGCACGTAGTGCGTCCTGAAGGGCACGTCGCGCAAGAGAAACAAAATGAGGCGAGTGGCACCCTTGGAGCACCTAGTGCATCCTGAAGGGCACGTCGCGTTGTTAAAAAAATAAATGAATAAACCTATATGGCCTTAAAGCGAATAATGTGATGAGAAATATTTAAAACATTTTCCCTAATAAAATGTCGCCCAACCTAGGAAAATAAAGTCTAGGTCTAAGTGATACTTGTGATAAAAAATATATATTTATATAAAAATAAAAATAAAAATAAATAAATGATAATGATAATCATCATTAATCATGTGACGAGAAGGGGGTAAGCAATTCAATTAATTTATAAAAATCTTTTGGGGGATAAAATTTAAAAAGGGGGAAATAATTGTTTTGTTACATATGCTAATTAAAAATTTATTAATTAAAAAGAGAAAGGGGAAAAAGGTAATTTTCTACACTTGTCAATTTGAGTTTTAACTGAAAAGGGAAAGAGGGAAATTTAAAAGAATTAGGAAACTAGGAAAAAGTGGGAAACATAAGGAAAAAGCAGAAAGACTAACTTAGTAAGGTATCTAGCATTTAAGAACTTTCTAAATTAAACTCAACTAGTAAATTAGTAAGGGGGTAAGTCATTAAATTGTGTAAGGGAATATGAGGACACCTAGGAGCGATTCTAGGAATGCTTTTAGGTGGGTGAGGGAAATAGGAGTAATTAATTAATTAATGAAAATAATTTATGGTGCAATGAAGGGGATGGGTGACACATGTACGGGGAGGATTTTTATGAATTAAATTATTAAACAATAAATTAAATGGGAATTTGGGAAAGTAAATGACTTAGAAACTCTATATAAAGAAGGGAGGAGGAGGATGATGGATCTCTTATGTGATGCGTAACGTTACGCTGCAGAAATTTAGACTTGATTGACTTAACTTGTGGGAGTTGGGATACCCAGCTCGGTGAGGAGTCGTAGCTCAGCCTTGCGAGGTGAGATGGGAGCTAGTTGTCCTCTGGTTTAGTGTGCATGGCCCCTTTGCGGCTCGGGGGGCTAAGGGGGAAGAAGAGTACCCCTAGTGTTGGCTGGGAGGTACCGGTGAAGTCTCATCGGTAGGCAAGCGGGAGAGACACAGAGCGCGTGGGACAACGACTCAGAGCGGACGACTTGGGCTACGGTACACTTACTTGATTCGGCATGGTAGATTCTTATTATACCTTTCGCATTCATTTCTGTATTTTAATTGGGTAAAGTAAATGTTTGACTTAACATTTCAACCGAGAACTTAATTTCCCCGTAGCCTTAAGCTCGTTGCTTGACTTGTTTCCCTTGGCTTTCGATCCCTGCATGTTGTGACTATCCTTTGGTTTTGTTGATTGTTGTGAAGAGTTGTGCCTTTCGTCCTCATCCTTAGTTCGTTAGTTCACGCCTGAGCAGTCGGCCAGGATCCGAATCGACGGTCGTCACTTCGGTGCACAATGACCTATAGATTCTAATGCCTTGCTTTTCTGTGCGTGGATGATGAACGAAGGATAGTTGTCAGTCGTCTACCCCTGTTGATTGTTCTTGGATGATTGATGGTCTTTGCGCCTTCTTGCAATTGGATACCTCTGCACATTGTTTATCCCTTCTCCCTGCAAGCATTCAACCCCCAATTTCCTCTGCAATTTAATATATGTTGATGGCAAAATTACCTTGCGTTTCCACTACATCTGGCCTGTGAATTTCCTCTGCAACTCATTACATTGTTGGCGAATTCTACGCTGCGATTTTTACTGTTCCGTTGACTGCAAATTTACATTATTTTACTTGGCTTTGGGTGCAATTTTCCATGAAATTTTCATATGCATTTGACTGCGAGTTACCATGTTATTGTCTGCATTTCACCCATCCCTTACCACAACCTGGAATGCATTGACTGGCACTGACTGGATTGACTGTGAATGGACAAAGTAGCCAATGTTTTTACTGTTTTTATATTTAATGGACAGCGTAGTGAATGATTTATCGCCATAAATTTCTACTATTTACGTTTTTACCGTTTATGGACAGCATAGTGATTGGTTGTACTATTTATACTTTTGAATTCCAGGGAAATCAAATACTTATATTACAGCGAAATATTACACAACTAATCTATACACGAGGAACTAAGATAGCGATAGCATTATGGTTGACAATAAATCAGTTATGGAATACACAACATTTTTCTTATGTTGTTCTATTCCTGCGTAAATGCTCAGTATGTAAATCGCAACGTTCCTCATTACCCTAAGTGAATTGGTGGGTATCCTCGTACCTTCTACGCTGGCTGTTTTACTGCTTTTATATTCTGCACCAGTCAGTACGGCAAGCGCAGATAGTTTCACCTAAGTTGTATGTTATTTTGTTGGCCTTCTTTATTTGGCTTGGCAATCGTGATGTTCCTTATGTACACCGTGTTTACCGTCCCTTCCATAAATACTGTTTAGGCAACCAATGGAAAGATTTGTTTTTAATTTTTTTTATTAATTTTCAATTGCTAAATAATATAGACAACAATGTTATGGGAAGTGTGATTTATTGATCTGCGATTTCGGTCGCTTACTCAGCCAAATCGGATGTATCCAAGGTGCCCAAATCGTAGGTTGGATGCGCCATGTACCCGTTGGAATGAATTTACCCTGCATCATGTCTTGGCGCTATCATAGTTTAGGGTAGCATTTCTTTTGTTCTTGTGAATGGTGGAAGTTCATTGTTTAGACTGCGTTTTACCAAGCCTTCTAACCACAAATTGGTTGTGGCATAGAATGCAATCTACTTGCCCGACGAACCACGATTTTGCACACCGTATAGACCGAGTTTTACCTACCCAACGGACCCCAAATTCGCAAGTTGTACCGACTGCGTTTTACTCGCCACTGACCACAATTTCCATGCCGTGATTGGTGGCGTTGGCCCTGTGTTAACTGCATTTTGAATCCCTTTTACACTCAACGTTTTCCTCTTTTATTACACAACGTTCTTCTATCAATAAATAACATTAAATAATTATTGTATGATTAGCGATTGTATGACATCGATGTTGTAATTGTTTCACATCTGTTGTATAGCAGGGAAATTAAACGTGCTAGAATTATCCTTTGTTGGGAAAAAGTGAAATGGTGGGTTAATAGGGTTGTTAGACATAAAGGTGGTAGGCGTAATGGTTGATTATCTTGTGCAAGCTTGATGGACGAGAGTTTAGTAGATGTATCAACTAAAACCTTTAATAACATTTAGTTAATTGGAAATTTTGTGCCTTGCGCCTTAGGTCGAGATGGAAGGGGTGATTGATCTAGTCGATTCACTACCAATTGCCTTGTATGAAACAAGAATCCTCCGATCGTTGCGCCTTCTTTTTAAATCGAGTGTTTCTTCTTGCATCTTGTCGGTGTGTGCCTTCCGTGTGGGTGTTGTTGATCGTGGTAAGTTGTTGTTAGTGCTTGGGTTGTAACACCTTCATGCATTGGGTTTGCGTGCCTTTGAGGTCCTAGTTTTGGTCATTGAGGCCGTCGTGTCGGGATGGGGATGTTGTCCCTTAGCTTGTAGGCGTGGTCATGTTTGTGTCGGGCGTGTAGTCATTTCTCTCTGTTTCTTTACGAATGTTTTTCCCAGTTACTCTTGTGCTAGTGCGGGGAGTCCTAGTGGTCTGTTGCCTGTTCTGCGGGCGTGGTGCTTGCCGTCAAAGGTGTTGTTTAGCTGTAATCGTAGTTGTCGTCCCGTTTTGAAAAAAAAATAAAAATTGCACTTTCTGCTTTGCTTGTAGTCGTAATGATGGGGTTGTTACATATGGTATCAGAGCGGGTTCAACCCTGCGACTGTGGATTGCCAAGATTTCCACTGCAGTAAACCCGTGAGTATTAACCGTTGTGTTAATTAAAAACCTTGACGTGTCCTTGTGGTGATCGCATTTTGAGGACGCCTTAGAGATTCGCAACGTGGTGTTGTGGAAGGAGGTACGATGCCTCCAGAAGTTCCCGAACCCTCGAAGTTGAACCCCCTGTTGTTCTTGAGTATGTACTTAAGGCTTAAAAGTACAGTGTCAAGGCATCCGGAAGTGGGTAAAAGATGGAGAAGAGAGAAACGTCAACCTTCGGTAAAGGAAACTAGGGAAGATTTCTATGTTGGGGTTGTCTAGATTCCAACTGTTCCTGTATAGTTATATCTTGTTCAATGGCTGCCCATGAACGTTCAAGTTCGACCCGGTTAGTAGGAGTTTTAAGAATGGTGTCGAAAATATTTAAAGCAATGTGCGTTTGGTCCGATAGTCCAAGTTCGATATTAGGCTGTGTTGGTACAGGGACAGTCATGGGGGAACAGTAAAAGTAGGAAAGACTTCAAAGAGAGATTAAGTGTTGTCTCGATTTGGTCGAATAAAAGAGAATTTACGGTTTTAGGAATAAAATAGGGATGCAAATCAAAGGTTTTTTCCCGTAACTGTATTATTTTTTAATAAAAGGTGAGGTGGGAGAAAAACATTTAGCTGTCTATAGTGTAAGGCCCCTACCAGGGGAGAATCTCACAAATAAACAGAAGAGGAAAATTGTGAGGAAATAACTGATGTAGCAGAGAATATATGTAGAATTCTGAAAATGCAGATTGGTCTTACACCCGTTGATAGCTGGTGTAGAGGAAAGACAATAAACAATTACAGAAAACCAAAATTCATTCACTATAGTAGTGGTCGTACTAAAGTATAACGAAGCACATCAATTATGAATATGAAATGAAATGAAATATGGAATACAAAGAAACAAACTTGTAACACTGTCGTGACGGAATCGAGAATCTTTAGATTTGCTTGTATTAACTTCTCAAATGTAAACAACTCTGTTACAATCGACACAAAAAGGTCCAGCCTTGTTTATTTCTTTCTGTGATATATTTATACAATTTTACAAATCAGGTAGAATCTCAATAGTCACAAAATTTCGGTTATGACAGGGAGGAGAGCAATCGCTCCATTTCTCCTTCTCTKTCTTCACTTGGTGCCAGGCATTGGTCGTCGCACGGACTCGGTACAGGCAACACATCTTTCGACCAGCTGTGAAAGTAACCAAGACAGTTCTGCCTGACAACTGGCTTCAAAGAAGTAACATTCTYGGGATAACTGCTGTAGCATGTCTTCCATCTGTCCATCGATGATGTCAATGACACTTAGTTGCATGCTGGGTTTGATCATGTACTTATCAACTTGGACTATGTCCATCGTAGTCATCTGAGAGATATCGGCCGAATCTCTTCCTTCCTTTTCCTTCAGATCAAGTGAGATCTATTCCACATTCATTTGCATCAACGCCTCGGCATTGCCTCCGCTGTCAATACCCAGCAGCTCGTCGTCTATAGAATTAAAGGCTTCCTCTAAGGAATTGATTATCTTTTGGGCTTTCTGCTTGCTTTCGACGATGTTATGCTCCCATTCCTTTAACAAGATGTTTCCTCAGGTTTGCTCTGAAATGGTGAACCTGGGAGTACCCGCCGAAACCCTGTTGTTCGTGGCTATTACCACCTCCTAGAAGGCGACCCGAGCCGCTCCTACATCCCTTTCTCTGGCCGATAAGTTCTCGGAAACCTGATTGACCAACAGACAGTTTTCCCGGATTGCTCCCGCCTTGGCGAGCAAATTCTGTCGTGCTGAAGAGACTCTGCTCCGAATCTCGATCGCCTGGGATTTGAACATCCCGATGTCTATCATTCTGTTCTCGACGATCTCCACCCTAGCCTGCAGCTGCTCGATCAAATTCCTCTGCTGGCTCGCATGCATCTGACCATCTCAGATCACCAGCTGTGCTTGCTCAAGCTTAGTTTTGAGCATCTCTATTTCATTTTTATCGGCCAATCTGACCTGCTCCATTCCCACACTCACCTGTTCTTTAGCATTCTCCACTGTTGTGGCCAGTTTGGCTTCAAGGGTCTTAATTAGGCGGTTTTTCCTTTTAAGTTGGTTTTTTAGGAGCCTGACTGAGAATTGATTCGCCGAGGCATAGGCTCCTAGCGTCCCTGCTATCTCAGTGGCAAATTGCTCATTTTTCTTGTTTTTTCCATCAGTTATGACTTTATATTTCTTTGCAGTCGACTCTCCTTCTTGATAAAACTCTCTTTTCACTACTGCCTTCCTCTTTTTATCGAAGAAAAACTCGTTTGGAGGGATTTCTTCTATTCTTATGGGCCTCAACTCTTCGTTGAAAATCCATCCTGCGTCGACTGCAAGGGGGTGACTGATGTGATGGGTTCTTCGATCTGCTTCGATTTTCTTGGAGTCTCTATCTCTGTCTCCGGATTCTGCTTCTTTGGCGGTTCTGGAGTCTTTATCTCTGTCTCCGGATTCTGTTTCTTTGGCGGGTCTGGAGTCGTTTTCTCTGCTTCCGGATTCTTTGTTTGTTCCTCCTCGTCCTGGTGTTTTCCTTGATCGGGAGTCACATCCTTAGGACCTTAGGCATCCTTCTGTTTCGTCTCCAAAATACCTGGACCCTCACCTCGCAACACAACGGGAAGACAGCTACGTCGATGTTCCTAGAACTTCAGAATAACAGTTCTATCCTCGGGTGTCGAGGATTGAATCCGGGCTAGAATTTCTTCATATGACCTCGCCCCTCGAAAAATGTCATCCGAGGGTGAATTCTCATGCTCAAATCTTTTGAGCTCGCAATTAGCCAAATGATTGCTCACGACCCTCTGTGGATCGTGTTTCTTGTATTCGATGGAGACCAAATTTAGGTCTTCCAGGGCTGCAGCCTCGACTTTGGCATGCCCGAAATCTAATAAAGAATAAGAATTCAAACGAATGGCGACATGCAGGGGCACCATCACCCAGTTAAAAATTTCATACGCGAAATTTTCTGCTTTGTTTTCCCATAGTTTTTCATGATATACATGTATGTGTTTGTCTTCGGCCGGAGTCCAACCCCAACTCATCAATGGAAATGGTGTCACAGGACAAATCGCGTCCATAATGTACGCGGACATGAAGAATGATGACGCCTTCCCATTCTCCTTCTGCTCTCGATACTCTCTGACCCGATTGGCCAAGCTATCCGAAAGCATCCTTGCCCAATTAAAGGAAACGCCTTCTGCGACCCGAAATATTAGAGGCACCCATGCAAGGTAAAAGTGCGTTGTGTCCTCTTTCCCATATAATCGACATGTCATCATGGCCACATATTTGTACTGCGGCTCTAAAGAAGCAATTGAATATATGCCGTGGTTATCTGCTCTGAACTTCGCTGTGTTCGAATCCCAATCCTTTATCAAACTGGCCATGGTTTTGTCATATTGTACGCATTCTTTCTCCTTGAACTCCTCCAAGAACTCAGTGTCATATTCGTGGTCGGACGTCGCGGGCAGCTTATACATGGATTGCAGGTGTTCCGGCCTGAAAGTCCCGATGGTGACTTTCTGCTCGTTCATGATAGTCCTGGTTGGTATGTCCACATGATCCAATGCCCATCGAACCATGTCATAATATGGAAGCAACCGTGGCCTGGCTGCTACTCTGTGCATTCCGGATTGGACGACTATTTTATACTTGGTGGTTAAATCATCTCTTTCGTTGTCGTCGGAATAATCCACCAATTCTACTTGCAGAATATCTGAAACATGTGACCAGTTCGGGATCGAGTCGATACTTCGGGGTGAAGTATCGGAGACATTGTCTGAGCCTTGTCCTGAAACCTCAACATTCTCCTTTGCTGCTTTCCGCGAAGCCCTGGCTGAAGCTTGCGTTTTAGCTCTTCTGCGATAGAACTGCGTATACATACGGAAGTCAGTTTAATCAGAAGTGATGAGCTCTGCGTGCTATGAAAATGCATCTGTTATAATGAAACACAGTTCTTACATATATTTGAAAACTCGGTACCTTTCAAAACAAGCCTGTCAAATCATATTTAGAAATAAATTTTTGTCGTAAAAAATCTGATCTTATATTCATAGATTTACCCTATTTCCTCATTAATGTCATAAATTTTTGGTGATTTAAAAGTCAGTTGGCGTATGGAGAGAAAAGGCTTCCTCGTGAATCGTGCAAGCATCGAAACACGGGATATGTCTTGATTTAGCTTAATTAATCCAATCTCGCCAATGGTAATTAATATCTCGCTATTTGTTATATCGGGGATTTTTCTTTAACATTTTGAGTCTCTAACTCCCGAGACTGCGAAGATCGATTTTGGTTTAATTAAAGGTAATCGTGATTTGGGGCTTGATTAATTTTTTAATTATTATACTCGCCATATCATAACTCGGAGCTTCGAAGATAAGTTTCTGGAAGATTTACATGCCGAGCTGCGAAACCGCGAGATCGCGATAACATGACTTAATTAAAAGGGAAGATAATCTTGGATTAAGTGATTAATTAATCAAGTTATAATTGCATCGTGAATTCGCGAGTCGGGGTTTAGACGCTGTAACCTTCGAAAAAGATACTGCTGAGTGGCGAGACGCCGAGAACAACTTTTACCACAGTTAGCTTTTACCTTCAATCCTTGACATGGGTTGTCCAAAAGGACTTCGTGTCCTCGGCTATCGGGGCTGTGATAATAAAAAATTGGGTTTGGCGAATGCCGAGGCGCGAAACCCCGACAATGCTTAATCACGAGTTAGGGAAAACTTTACCCTTGTTACTGTCTTAAGTGGAAAGTTAACATGATTTCGCCATTTCGTGACTCGAGATATGGAGATTACATGAATTACAGTATCCGACCTGTGAGATCTCGAAGTAGAACAAAAAGAGGAAACATTTCTACAAAAGGTAGGACCTGTTTCGAGAGTAGAAATATCATCGCTGCTCGCGTGATCAAGCTTAAGATATCATCGATATCTCAAAGGAAAAATGAAAAACATTTTTAGATTTCAAGCATTAAAAATGAAACTTGTGAAGGGCTAGAAAAACAATGGCGGCTCCAACATAGGCTCCGACTAGGTATCCCACCTTCTTGCGAGGCGGGAAGAACAGTAGACCACGTGCCAATATTGGGTAAATGGAGTCAAAAGCTCAATCAAGCGGAAAGGTTCCGAGAAAAGAGGATCGAAGGGGGAAAAAGACTCCGTTCTTTACCTTGAAAAGTTTTTTCAAAATCAGATACTCTTTTCAAACACCGCTGTAGTCCCTTTCACAATTTTCCCTTTCCCACTACTAATTTAGGTATGTTTTAAGACAATCGAAACAGTCCTAGGAGACTCAACAGATCTTGCAGCTCTCGGCTTGCATCAAAAGAATAAGATTATATGTTTTTAAATGGGGAGTCCCGTCTGAATTTGGGATGTGGATCAGGTTTTTAGAAAGCATTGGTTACCAGAGTAGAGTGATATTCATGTATAACAGCCTTACAAATATCTCAGACATTGCTTCACTGCCAGCGAGCCTGTTCAGTACCCCGGTGAAGTTATCTGGCCCCTTTTTACGGAATTTCCTTTCACCACTTCAGAATATATTTATGCATTTAAATGCTGAGATGAGGGCAATCATTTCTGAATTTCCTTTCACCACCTGTCTTATAATTTACTTTTTTGAGCGCGAAGATGGGGGCAATCAGTTTGTATCAGGGCTGATATCTGTGTAATATTTTGTATTATAGGTCTGTCAACTTACTTTGATTACTCGGTACCAACCTTCCCTCGACCTTCACAACATCTTCGTTCTTAGGGAGAAAAAGGAAATTAACTTTTTAAGGGCATTTCATTTGAGCAAGCTTCAATCCTACGATGTCGTTGAAAAACCTAGGAAAGTTAGGATCACTCAAAACGTTCCTTCGCTTAACAAGGGATCGGATAGTTGTGAAGACCCGCTTTCATTCCACAATCTGTTTTGAAACTCACGAGGTTAAAACGAAAAACTTTTATCCCTTCGTAATGAAACGAAAAGATGATGACTTGTTAAAAGTTAAACCCGAAGATAGATAGGATGCCAGATAGCGACTTACTGACTGGAAATACAGAGGTCAAACAAATCAAAACTGCTCTTGTAGCCATTTTCGGGGATAATTTACTTTGACCGACTGTTTTTAGATGGGGTGAATCGTTTAAGCTGTCTTAATTTTTCCAAATATTATCAAACAAAAAACGACTCTGTTATTTATCAGTTCAGCTGATGTTGCAGTTTGAGTGGCGTTACCTCGGTTTTCTTTAACAACCTTTTATAACATACGTTTTTTGAGAAAGCTCTTTTTTACCTTTTCCTTACACTTTCTTTGCACTATATGAAACTACTTTAGGTATCACCTGTTTTATGCCGATTTATTTCTGACACCGACTTTCAAATTACTTTTCCTGCTAGTTTCGTATGCAGCTGGAATCCTGTAAAAAGCAAATACAGATCTTATTCGAAATGTGTCGAAAACTTATGAACAAAAGAAAAACAGAAAATCGAAAAGCAATGTTTAAATGTAACTACATATATGTACACAAACTATATATAAATATTTATTTTTTTATTTTTTTTGAATCTGGCGACTGTTACGTCATGTAATGCTTTAGATACCGCCTGTTGACAGGGGCATTGAGGACTTCTCCATCTATATTTTCCAGTAGGAAAGAATTTTTTCCTTCTAGAGCCGAGACCCTGAATGGTCCATACCAGAGGTGGTCGAATTTACTATGCTTCGCAGCTTCCTCCTTTCTTACATCCCATCTTAGCACTAAATCACCTGGATGGAATTCCCTGTCCTTTGCTTTGCGGTCGAACAATGTTTTCATATCATCCTGGTGCTTCTGCATCTTTTCATCAACTTCAACTCTATGTTGTTGAACCTCAATCATCTGATTAATTCTCCTGGTTATAGGATTGGGTTCTTCATTTTGATCCTGCCATAACTTCATCACTGGTAGTGTTAGGTTTATAGGTAAAACAACATTTGTCCCATAGACCATTTGAAACGGCGAGATGCCGATAGACCTTTTAGTGCTGATGCGGTTTGCCCATAATGCATATTTTAAGTGCACATGCCAAGACCTTTTATTTTCATCCAATACTTTCTTGATTATGTTCACCAGGCTCTTGTTAGATGATTCGGCCAATTCGTTCCCCTGGGGGTAATATGCTGTGGAATGGCTGAGAACGATGTTATACCTCTGACAGAAGCTGATCATAGCCATAGATTTAAAGGCCTGGGCATTGTCGGTAACTATCTTTCGGGGACAACTGAATCTTGACAAAATATTGTCCTCCAAGAAATCGATTACCACCGAGTCTGTTGCTCTTTTGGTTGGAATGGCTTCCACCCACTTAGTAAAATAATATGTGGCTATTAAGATCCACTTATGTTGAGCACTGGAATGGGGATTAATATCCCCTATGAAGTCTAGACCCCATTGTTGAAATGGGGCTTCAGCTTTGACTGGAATTAGAGGCAGTGCAGGGAGCTTCTGTTTACCTGCGAATAGTTGACAAGGGTTGCAGGCACGCACTTTGGCATTGACGTCCGAAAAGAGTTTCGACCAGTAGTACCCAGCCCTCAAGATCTTGTAGATTGTAGCTCTCCATGCATGATGCCCCCCACAGACTCCCTTATGAAATTCGTCTATAACGCGCTGAGTTTCTTATTCAACCAAACAGACTAGCAGGAACCCAAGTGGATCCTTCCAATATAGTTGACTTTCGGCTATACAATATTTAACTGCATGGAGTTTTAAAGTTCTACATTTAGACGATGATAGTTCATCTAGGCATTTTAGGTTCAACAAGTAAAACACTATGTCTCTGTACCAGTCTGATGATAAGAACTTCTCTTCAATCTTGTTTGGACTTGTTTCTTCCTCCAGTTCATTTGAGTCTGTGTCTTCGTCGCTTTCCTGCAGGCCATTGATATCAAGGGCTCTGAAATTTGACTCTGCTAAGAGTTTGGCCAGGCCTTGCCCTTTTATCAATTTGGTTGGTTTAACTTCCAGATCGAATTCTTGGATTTTAGCGAGCCATCGCCCTCTTTTTTCGTCACTGTTTGGCTGTACCAATATATCTTTCACAGAACTGGTAGGCACGTACGCGATAATTTTTGAATGCAGCACATAAGTTCTGAATGCCTTTAGCGCTTTTACCATTGCGTACGCCTGTTTTTCTATTATGTCATACTTCAGTTCTGCGTCTCTAAGGCTCTTGCTAAAAAACGCGATCGGCCGTTCGAATCCTTCTTCATCCTTTTGTAGGAGCACCGCGACGATAGTATGCTTAGAGGCAAACGAGAAGATAAGAAAATCTTTTAGATAATATGGGCTTGCTAACACAGGTGCCTCGCTTATGACCTTTTTTATATGCGCGAATGATGCTCTGGCCTCGGTTGTCCAATTTACTCCGCTATCCTTCTTCAACATTCCTGTGATCAATTTGACAATCTCAGCGAAATTGGGGATAAACCTTCGTAAAAAATTTATTGTTCCTAAGAAACATTGAATCTCTTTTACATTTCTGGGAATATTTATAGTATCTATTGCTTCAATCCTCTTAGGATCAATCCTGATCCCATCTCTAGATACGATATGGCCCAGAAGCTTACCTTCTCGCATAGCGAAATGTGATTTCTTTGGGTTCAAAGATAGACCAAACCTGCGGCATTTTTCGAAAGTCTGCTTCAAATGGATCAAGTGTTCTTCATCGGTTTTAGAGAAAACTGTCAAATCGTCGAGGTAAATGACTACGAACTTGTCTTTTTCTCCTACGAAAGCGATGTCCATAGTGCGCTGGAATGTAGCCCCTACATTCATCAAACCAAACAGCATTTTGTCATACATGAATGTACCCCATGGTGTGGTGAAAGCAGTTTTTTCCCTGTCTTGTTCATTCATGGCAATTTGGTTGTAACCAGAGAACCCATCTATCATAGACATTCGATTTG
Source organism: Picea engelmannii (assembly GCA_009831015.1). NCBI lineage: Eukaryota > Viridiplantae > Streptophyta > Pinopsida > Pinales > Pinaceae > Picea > Picea engelmannii. Next base: position 57,472 of record ML803697.1, read on the forward strand.
GTCCAACTACTTTTTCTAGCACGTGGTTCATTTTGGGCAACAAATAATTATCCTTGAGAGAAGACTTATTTAAGTTTCGGAAATCCACACACAGCCTGATTTCTCCATTCTTTTTCCTGACCGGGACCAGGTTTGCCACCTAGTCCGAGTATCTCAGAGGTACGATTATTTTCGCATCTAAAAGCTTCTTAACTTCCTTTTCAATCACGGGTAACAAAATTGGGTTAATTTGCCTAAGCTTTTGCCTAAATGGTTTGACCCCAGGCTTCAAAGGTATGTTGTGATCAATTATGGAAGTGTCATACGTTCTTAGCTCATCATAAGACCAGGCGAAAACATCTTTGTACTGTCTGAGTAGGTTTTTATACTTGACTTTTACTTCGGGAGGGAGGAACTTGGATATTTTTACCACTCTGGATTCTTTCTCAGTTCCTATATCACGGTCCTCCACTTCTTCTGGTTGGGGTTGCAAAGTGGATTTCATAGGTACGTCGTTCTGATCAAAAAGTCTTTCTAAAGGGATCAATCCTTTTGGAATCTGGTTGCTTTTAAGGACCAACATACGATGATCCGCAATTTTTTCTCGGAAGGTTTCAGGATCTTCTCCCTCTTGCATGATCCACATCGGGTCATTTTGATTCTCTTGGTCTGGATGAGTTTCGGAGAACTCACCCACTGTTGCAAGAAATTTCTTAATTTGTTCGTCAAAGACCTGCCAGTGTCTGATATTGTCTGGTATAGAGGGTTTGTAAGTTGTGGGAGGAGAGAAGGTTGAAGTTGCCTTTGCTAATGCATCAACATGTAGATTCTCTGCGTGAGGGATAAAATGGACATTTACAGATGAGAAAAAGTTTTCCATGAGATCCCAAGCACAATTTCTGTATGTTCTTAGTCTGGGATGCTTGGCTTGGTACTGTCGGTTTATGTGTTTGACTATTAGCTCTGCATCACCATATACCTCCAAGTTACTTATATTTAGCTTTTTGGTAGCCTCTAATCCTAAGATTAACGCTTCATATTCGCATACGTTGTTAGTGTAATGTATGTCCCACTGCAGTCGATAGGAGAAAGGAACAATGAATTTACCTTCGGGAGCCACTAAAAGCACTCCCGCACCTGCCCCTTCAGAAGATAAAGCACCATCAAAATACATTTTCCAGACTTCGGTGTTACACAGATCCTCTGTCATGTGACTTGACTCTTCTTGCTTTATATCAATTTCCTCTGGACAACCATCCAAACCATCATCAAAAGACAAAATGCAATTTCCCAGATCTTGGTCCGTAATGTAAATAGGGAAGTTGTTTGGGTTTTGAGGGTCACTGACTGTATATGCTAATCTTGTTTCTCTGTACAACCGAGTGAACTGACCACCGAACACAGGGATTGTGGCGTACGTCATGTCCAATTGTAGAGAACCCCCCAACTTGGCTCCCCATGACCTAGATAACATCATGCCATACTTAGGGGGAATATCTGCGATAACCACATCCATCAGGATACTCTTAATCGGGACCTACGCCAGGGTAACTACCAGATCTTTTATCATCCCCATACATTTAACCCTTCTCGAGTCAAAAGAGTACAGATTTCCATAAGGTCTTGTGATCTGGCCCAACTTGTCCATTATAATCTTGGGCATAACATTATGGGAAGCTCTAGAGTCTAACATACAATTATGTAGCAACTGATCATACACATTCAGAGTGATATAAAAGGGAGCAATGGTGTCTTTGGCCCCTTTGAAATGGGGACCAAAGGTGATGTTAGGTTTGTCATCTTCCAAGTTTATAACATCAGACTGGATTTCTAGCTCAGAGACACCCATCGCTTTGGTAATTTGCTTCCGATAAACGGGGTTTTTCGCTAATTCTACCAAAGGGATTGGTATCTTAATTTTGTTTAACTCATTTTCAAAGCTGAAAGCTCCGCTCACCTTGTCTGCTTCTTTGGTTGAGACTTCTGCATCTTTCCTTTCATACTTATTTGTCTGGACTGCTTTATCCCTCATGGTCCTAGTTGAAGACGTAACTTTATTTACTGGTTCGGTTTCTGGTGTTTGAGTCCCAATTTTTTCCACCTCGGACTCCTGAGTGCTTACTACTTTAGTTTTGTTGTTGGGTAATAAGTTATCTTACGAAGGGGGTTCATAAGCTTGACCTCTTTGAAGGATTTTCTTGGGTTGGGTCGTTGAGGTGGGCTTACTCTTAGATCTTAAGTTGTACTTTGGTTGAAACTCAACTATTATCATCTCAGTTTCTGGTTGAGATCCACAGAGATCAGTGTGATCATCTTCTTCACCCTCATTCGACAGTTGTGGTGTGTTTAGGGATTTTTCATAGTCTTCTCGAGTCAGATATGGTTGAGTGCAGTCATCACCGAAGTTCGTGACATCATTATCTGAATCTCCGAAGTCTTGAAAATCGTTCGCTCCTATAAAATTTTTAGTCTTTAAGGGAGCTTGTATTTTTTGATCTTAATTTTTTATTTGTCTTTGTTGGTTCGGGGGGTTTGGGTTCCTCTTGAAATCCTTTTTAGGGTAAGAGTCAGCTGTGGCCTGTTCGAGTTCCATTCTGGATATTTTATTTGACAGTTCTTTAATCACTCTAGCCATATCGTCCACCCTGTCGTCTACGGATCTATTGGACCCTGAAGGACCTGCTTGTTCCCTAACGCGTCTGGTCTCTCGGTTTCCAGTCTCTAATCTAGCTTTAAGTTAACCCGAAGCCATCATATTAGACTCTATTTCTACCGCATCGTCCTGCATATGGTATAGGGTGGCTCCCCTTCTCTCTCGCAAAAGGAGAGCGAAATCCGGCTCGAACGCTTCGACGAAAGTCACTTTGGCCGTGGGTTGGGATAGTTTAACCTCGTCTGGGATTTTATTGTACAGTTTGTTGAATCTCTGAATGAATTCCATGATTGTTTCTGAGTTCTTTTTCTTCAAAGACCCAAATTCGGTTAAATAATAGAGATGGTCTTTTCTCTCACCCCATTGTCTGAGGAAAGCATCTTCCAAAGCGTCATAAGACAGGATAGATGTTGCGGGCAGGCTTCGAAACCAAGTTCGAACCTGGCCTTTGAATGTTTGGACAAGAAGTCTCGAATATACATCCTCATGTTCGATACCGAAGATATCTGTGAATTGCTCAAAAAAATTTATATGTTCGGCCGCTGTCAGATCCCCCTCCCTAGTGAATTTCGGTAAATTTTTTATGTAATTTTCTAGAAGATCGTGTAGAGGGACAGGCAATACTAATGGAGCATATCTGGCTGCCACTTTCGCGAACACTCTGGGAGGGGGAGCAGGCCCTTGGCCTCCAACTCCTCCTAGAGGGGATCCTCCCCCTCCTCCTCCGATAAACCCTCCGCCTCCTCCTATAAACCCTCCACCTCCTCCTCTGGCGGTTGCCATCGTTGTTTGTGGAAAGTTGTAAAGGGGGTTTTGGAAAATTAAAAGGGAATCTTTATTTTCTTCGCGAAGAGGAAAATCCGATGAGGAAAGGTAAGACATGCGAGGACTCAGTTCCTCGGATTTACAAGAGACGAAATCAGGAGAACCGACGGGTGTGGGAACCGAGTGTGTAACACACTCTTCAGAATTTGGTGAAGTCAGGAAATTCAACTGAAGAAAAGATGGTATTTCAAAAGCCGACAAAATTTCGAGAGGACCCTTTCCTCTATGTGCTAACGGGACTGTTGGATAAATCACACTCCTAACTTCAGAGCAGATAGGCGTTGAATATTTAGTGTCAAAGAGAGGACTGAGTGAAGTTGAGGGTTCAAAAGAACCCTTAGTCTTCAGTGATGGGGTTTTAAGTTTGTAAACTGCAACGGTTGGCTTAAAAGAGCCTCTCGCCTTTAGAATTTTTTCGGGATCGGTAACGGGCGTAATCTGCTTACCATCCGGGTTTTGTCTAGTATTCCTTCGACCGGATGCCAGTTTATTTCTCGTGGAGTCGCCAAGTGAAAGATTAAAAGCCTTAAAAGGTGTGTACTCTTTGTTCACTATCAAAGGGTAACACTTTCAACGAAAAACAAATGTCGTTTTCCCAGGGAAAAAGATTTCGTAACTTCGGTCCCCGACAACGACACCAAAAAGATGTTGTTCCTGAGTCTGTACTTAAGGCTTAAAAGTACAGTGTCAAGGCATCTGAAAGTGGGTAAAAGATGGAGAAGAGAGAAACGTCAACCTTCGGTAAAGGAAACTAGGGAATATTTCTACGTTGGCATTGTCTAGCTTCCAACTGTTCCTTGATAGTTATATCTTGTTCAATGGCTGCCCATGAACGTTCAAGTTCGACCCGGTTAGTAGTAGTTTTAAGAATGGTGTCGAAAAGATTTAAAGCAATGTGCGTTTGGTCTGATAGTCCAGGTTCGATATTAGGCTGTGTTGGTACAGGGACGGTCATGGGGGAACAGTAAAAGTAGGAAAGGCTTCAAAGAGAGATTAAGTGCTGTCTCGATTTGGTCGAATAAAAGAGAATTTACATTTTTAGGAATAAAATAGGGATGAAAATCAAAGGCTCTTTCCCGTAACTGTATTATATTTTAATAAAAGGTTAGGTGGGAGAAAAACATTTAGCTGTCTATAGTGTAAGGCCCCTACCAGAGGAGAATCTCACGAATGAACAAAAGAGGAAAATTGTGAGGAAATAACTGATGTAGCAGAGAATATATGTAGAATTCTGAAAATGCAGATTGGTCTTACACCCGCTGATAGCTGGTGTAGAGGAAAGACAATAAACAATTATAGAAAACCAAAATTCATTCGCTATAGTAGTGGTCGTACTAAAGTATAACGAAGCACATCAATTATGAATATGAAATGAAATGAAATATGGAATATAAAGAAACAAACTTGTAACACAGTTGTGACGGAATCGAGAATCTTCAGATTTTCTTATATTAACTTCTCAAATGTAAAAAACTCTGTTACAATCGACACAAAAAGGTCCAGCCTCGTTTATTTCTTTTTGTGATATATTTATACAATTTTACAAATCAGGTAGAATCTTCATAGTCACAAAATTTCTGTTATGACAGGGACGAGAGAAATCGCTCCATTTCTCCTTCTTTGTCTTCACTTGGTGCCAGGCGTTGGTCGTCGCGTGGACTCGGTACAGGCAACACATCTTTCGACCAGTTGAGATATTAACCGAGACGGTTCTGCCTGACAGCTGGCTTCAAAGAAGTAACATTCTCGGGCTAACTGTTGTAGCCTATCTTCCATCTGTCCATCGATGATGTCGATGGCACTTAGTTGCGTGCTGGGTTTGATCATGTACTTATCAACTTGGACTATGTCCACCGTAGTCATCTGAGAGATATTGGTCGAATCTCTTCCTTCCTTTTCCTTTAGATCAAGTGAGATCTGTTCCACATTCATTTGCATCAACGCCTCGTCATTGCCTCCGCTGTCAATACCTAGCAGCTCGCCGTCTATAGAATTAAAGGCTTCCTCTAAGGAATTGATTATCTTTTGGGCTTGCTGCTTGCCTTCAACGATGTTATGCTCCCATTCCTTTAACATGATGTTTCCTCAGGTTTTCTCTGAAATGGTGAACTTGGGAGTACCCACCGAAACCCTGTTGTTCGTGGCTATTACCGCCTCCTGGAAGGCGACCCGAGCTGCTCTTGCATCCCTTTCTCTGGCTGATAAGTTCTTGAAAACTTGATTGACCAACAGACAGTTTTCCTGGATCGCTCCCACCTTAGCGAGCAAATTCTGTCATGCCGAAGAGACTATGCTCCGAATCTCGATCACCTGAGATTTGAACATCCCGATGTCTATCATTATGTTCTCGATGATCTCCACCCTAGCCTGCAACTGCTCGATCAAATTCCTCTGCTGGCTCGCTTGCATCCGACCATCTCGGATCACCAGCTGTGCTTGCTCAAGCTTAGTTTTGAGCATCTCTATTTCATTTTTATCGGCCAATATGGCCTGCTCCATTCCCACACTCACCTGTTCTTTAGCATTCTCCACTACTGTGGCCAGTCTGGCTTCAAGGGTTTTAATTAGGCGATTTTTCCTTTTAAGTTGGTTTTTTAGGAGCCCGACTGAGAATTGATTCGCCGAGGCATAGGCTCCTACCGTCCCTGCTATCTCAGTGGCGAATTGCTCATTTTTCTTGTTTTTTCCATCAATTATGACTTTATATTTCTTTGTAGTCGACTCTCCTTCTTGATAAAACTCTCTTTTCACTACTGCCTTCCTCTTTTTATCGAAGAAAAACTCGTTTGGAGGGAGTTCTTCTATTCTTATGGGCCTCATCTCTTCGTTGAAAATCCATCCTGCGTCGATATTTCCCTACGTCGACTACAAGGGGGTGAATGATGTGATGGGTTCTCCGATATGCTTCGATTTTCCTGGAGTCTCTATCTCTGTCTCCGGATTTTGCTTCTTTGGCGGTTCTGGAGTCTTTATCTCTGTCTCTGGATTCTGTTTCTTTGGTGGGTTTGGATTCGTTTTCTCTGCTTCTAGATTCTTTGTTTGTTCCTCCTCGTCTTGGTGTTTTCCTTGATCGGGAGTCGCATCCTTAGAACCTTCGACATCCTTCTGTTTCGTCTTTGAAATACCTGGACCCTCACCTCGCAACACAGCGGGAAGACAACTACGTCGATGTTCCTGGAACTTCAGAACAACAGTTCTATCCTCGGGTGCCAAGGATTGAATCCGGGCTAGAATTTCTTCATAGGAGCTTGCCCCTCGAAAAATGTCATCCGAGGGTGAATTCTCATGCTCAAATCTTTTGAGCCCACAATTAGCCAAATGATTTCTCACGACCCTCTGTGGATCGTGTTTCTTGTATTCGATGGAGACCAAATTTAGGTCTTCCAAGGCTGCAGCCTCGACTTTGGCATGCTCGAAATCTAATAAAGAATAAGAATTCAAACGAATGGGAAAAAACGACCATACCTTTGTTGAGTACCCTTTGAGCTCTTTACTTACACCGCCAATTACCGTTTGTCGAGCGACCTCGCGACAAGCCAGCTTGTCAGGAATGAACAATGGCAGTGCATGCGGGGGAACAGAAGCCCCGAAAACTCTGAGGTATGAAAATTTTGCCTCCACATACCCGTCCGCTATGCTACTCAGATTTGTCACTATGCTGTCCAAGATACGGGGTGGCGGGTGACCAAAAATGGCGACATGCAGGGGCACCATCACCTAGTTAAAAATTTCATACGCGAAATTTTCTGCTTTGTTTTCCCATAGTTTTTCATGATATACATGTATGGGTTTGTCTTCGGCTGGAGTCCAACCCCAGCTCATCAACTCGATCTTATATTCATATATTTACCCTATTTCCTCATTAATGTCATAAATTTTTGGCGGTTTAAAAGTCAGTTGGCGTATGGAGAGAAAAGGATTCCTCGTGAATCGTGCAAGCATCGAAACGCGGGATATGTCCTGATTTAGCTTAATTAATCCAATCTCGCCAACGGTAATTAATATCTCGCTATTCGTTATATCGGGGATTTTCCTTTAACATCTTGAGTCTCTAACTCCCGAGACTGCGAAGATCGATTTTGGTTTAATTAAAGGTAATCGCGATTTGGGGCTTGGTTAATTTTTTAATTATTATACTCGCCATATCGTAACTCGGAGCTTCGAAGATAAGTTTCTGGGAGATTTACATGCCGAGCTGCGAAACCGCGAGATCGCGATAACATGACTTAATTAAAAGGGAAGATAATCTTGGATTAAGTGAATAATTAATCAAGTTATAATTGCATCGTGAATTCACAAGTCAGGGTTTAGATGCTGTAACCTTCAAAAAAGATATTGCCGAGTGGCGAGACGCCGAGAACAACTTTTACCATGGTTAGCTTTTACCTTCAATCCTTGACATGGGTTGTTCAAAAGGACTTCGTGTCCTCGGCTATCGGGGCTGTGATAATAAAAATTTGGGTTTGGCGAATGCCGAGGCGCGAAACCCCGACAACGCTTAATCACGAGTTAGGGAAAACTTTATCCTTGTTACTGTCTTGAGTGGAAAGTTAACATGATTTCACCGTTTTGTGACTCGGGATATGGAGATTACATGAATTATAGTATCCGACCTACGAGATCCCGAAGTAGAACAAAAATATGAAACATTTCTACAAAAGGTAGGACCTGTTTCGAGAGTGGAAATATCATTGCTGCTCGCGTGATCAAGCTTCAGATATCATCGATATCTCAAAGGAAAAATGAAAAACATTTTTAGATTTCAAACATTAAAAATGAAACTTGTGAAGGGCTAGAAAAACAATGGTGGCTCCAATACCCCCAAGGGGAAGAACGAGTCCTTGGGCTAGATTCGCTTATTGTAAGGGATGATGATGGTCTGACAAGGCCCTTCAAGGTATTGTTAAGGGGCCTTGATTCACCATCGATACTGAGATGAGGCCAGGGCACCTGTACCCCTGAGGGTCCACAATGCGCCCTAGCTAGTACCGTTAGCATCCACCGAGAACTCGAGAGAGTTGAGTTCTCGAGTCCACAAGTGTCGCGGACGGTTGTGTTGTCGAGGCACGATTGTAGAGCAAGGCATTGTGCTTCATGATTCACAACTACGACCTCCAACATGAAGGTCCGCATGGTGGTCTTTCAACTGAAGGGGGGGCGCTCTTCTATGGCGAAAGACGTTACTGCCACATTTGAACATGGTCGTCGATGACATGTCATGGGAACTATTCGAGGAATGGTTCCAGGAGAGTTATATTTTTGAGGAATTCGTTGGGCGTCAACTCAACGAGTTCGACACCTTACGACAAGGTAGTCGCACGGTGCCCGAGTTCGAGGCCTGTTTTGGAGCTGCTTCGGTATGCTCCTCACCAAATTACCCAAAAACTTAAGGTCAAGAAGTTCGATTTTGGCCTTATTGTTAGAATTCAGCTTCTACTTCGGGTACAAGGAATACGGGACCAAAGAAAGTGTGTTGGATTGTGGGGAGCCACATTACCAACATTACTTCCTAGAGGAAGGGACTGGAGCATCTGGATTAGTCGGACCCACTATTGTGGGAGGTTTGGGCAAGGCCCATCGGATTCTTGTAGCAGTGAATAACCGACAGGCAGAGCACCAGTCGACTGCGCTCGGGATGTTAGGTATCGTCGCTGACCATACCCTTAGTCTTGGATAGATCCCGGTACTACCGAGAGTTTCATTTCTGGTGCAGCGCTAAAAATGATTTAGTTAAAGGCAGCTGAACTGGATGAGTTTATATTCGTTAACATGGCTTCAAAAGCCAAACAGGAGGTTGGAGGAAAGGTTACGGGCTGTACCCTTAACCTAGGAGAGCTTTTCACCAGGGCCAACCTGTACCTCACGATATTAGGATCTCGTGATGTTGTGATCGGTATGGACTGGATGGAATTGCATGAGGCGATACTTAATTGTAAGACGAAACAATTGAGCTTGGTCGATGATGAGGGACAGAGGTGTGTGATTATAGGACGAAACCAGGGAGTTTCCCTGAGGTTTATCTCTTCCTTGTAGTTACGGAAGAGAATGCACAACAAATGTAAGCTTTATTTGATCCTTATGTTAAATGAAAAAGAATTAGCGTAAGGTCTAGAACACCTTTCGGTGGTGAGAGAGTTTGCAGATGTCTTCCTAGAGGAGTTACCTGGGATGCTGCCAGAGAGGGAATTGGAGTTTACCATAGACCTGAAACTGGGGATTGAAACGATAGTATGAACGCCTTATCAGATGTCGACAATGGAGTTACAAAAGTTGGGAATGCAACTAAAGGAGTTGTTGGACCTGGGACTTATGCGTCTGAGTGTGTTACCATGGGGTGTGCTTGTTATTATTATACGAAAGAAGGATGGGTCTTGGAGACTCTGCATTGACTACATTCAATTGAACAAGGCAACGATAAAGATCAGTATCCACTGTCAAGGGTTGATGATCTGTTCGATCAGATGAAGGGTGCGATGATGTCTTCCAAGATCGATTTGCGATCAGGGTATCACCAGTTACGGATCAAGGAGGATGACGTCCCTAAGATCGCCTTTAAGATGAGGATTGGACATTATGAGATTACTGTTTTACCATTGGGACTGACAAACACCCCAGGGGTATTTTGAGTTTGATGAACGAGGTGTTCTACGAGTACTTGGACAATTTCATCCAAGTATTCATTGACAATATTTTGATTTACTCTCGAACAACGGAGGATCATGATGAGCACTTGCGTTGGGTACTACAGTGTCTACGAGAGCACAAATTGTATGGGAAATTGTCCAAATGCTCATTTTCATCAATCAAAGATTCACTACTTAGGGCATGTCATCTTCGATGAAGGTATCACCGTGGATCCAACGAAGGTCGAGGCTATTATGGAATGGATTGCGTCGACGAATGTCCCAGAAGTGCGTAGCCTCATGGGTTTAGCAGGATACTATCGACATTCGTCGAGGCATTTTGGAAGATAGCAAATCCGATCACGGAATTGCAGAAGAAGAACAAGAAGTTGTTTGGACCGAGAAATGTGCGGAAGTATTTCGGAGGCTCAAGGAGCTATTGACAATGACACCGATACTAAAGGTCCCTAACATGGACGCAGACTTCTTGGTATACACTGACACATCCAAGGAAGGCATAGGCAGAGTCTTGATGCAAGACGGTCAAGTGATCACCTACATCTCGAGGAAACTGAGAAGGCATGAGGAGAACTATGCAACGCACGATTTGGAGTTGTTAGCCATTGTATATGCCTTGAAGGTTTGGAGACACTACCTTGTTGGAAAAAAATTGAACTAAAGATGGACCACTGTGGACTACAACACATCTTTATGCAAAGAGACCTTAACACGCGACGACGAAGTTGGTCGGAACTGCTTAGCGAGCACGATTTCGAGATTACTTACATAAAGGGAACAATGAACCAAGTGGCATATGCATTGAGTCGGAGACCACACATCGTTTCAGTGTTGCCTCTTTAGACGAATCTATGTGAAAATATTCTAGCCTTACAACGCGACGATGACTGGTACAAGGAGGTCAAGGATTTTATCGGAAAAAACACAAATATGGTACCAAGATTTGAAGGATTTACGTTGGACGACGATGGACTAATGAGATTTAAAAATCGAATTTACGTACCACCGAACGACGATTTGAGGAGTTTGATCCTAAACGAGGCTCACAAAGCTGTGTACATGGCTCACCTTGGAGTCACGAAGATGAGGGCGGACCTTAAACCCTTATTCTTCTAAAAAGGAATAAAGGTAGACATAGTCAACTATGTGGCCAAATGTCTAGAATGTCAGCAGGTAAAGGCTGAACATAGACATCCAACAAGATTACTGCAACCACACTCTATTCCAAAATCAAAATGGGAGGTTATTTCGATGGATTTCATTGTTGGATTTCCACTGATGGAAAGGAGACATGACTCGATTTTCGTAGTAGTCGACACTCTGATGAAGAGTGCTCATTTTATTCTTGTGCGTACGACGTATCAGGCACCTAGCATAGCTAGAGTTTTCATGAGTGAGATTGTGAAGCTGCATGGCATGCCTAACAGGATTATATCCGATCAAGGATCGGTGTTTACTAGAGGATTTTGGACTAGTTTCCAAGAGGCCTTGGGAACCCAACTTAAATTTAGTATTGTGTATCACCCGGAGATTGACGGGCAGACCGGCCGAACGAACCAGACCTTGGAAGACATGTTGCGCATGTACGTGATGGACCAACAGAAGCATTGGGAATAATTATTTCCTCTGGTAGGATTTGCTTATAACAACAGTTACAAAAACACCATTAGGATGGCGCCTTTCGAGTTCCTTTATGGGCGACCGTGTCAGACTCTTTTGAGTAGGGATTGGCTTGAGGATAGGGTCCTAACAGGATGAGAAGCGATCTAAGTGTTATAATATAAGTGGATGTGCTCGTTTTAGCATTGACAATACCCTTGTGACCCAACCATAGGCCAAAGCCACCCTCCGAGCACCTTAACCTTGACAGAGAATCACTCCAGAAGCAAACCCTAGGCTAGATAGCCAATCAAAGGGTAGCGCACCTTTCCCCAAGGATAGCGCATCAACAAGAGCTGATCAGATAGTTCAAACCCTAGCCAAGAGATACTCCAAGCGTAACTGCTAGCTGCAGCAGCTGCAATGACAACTCTCCTCCAAACCTGCATAGAAACTAGGCAATTGCAGTGCGCACAAGTGTTGTTTTGCAATTATGAGACTACTTGCCAGAATGAGAACTGGCCTCTTGTATTTATACTAATTCTGGCTAACTTCCTGGGCCGACTTCTCATTCTGGGTATCTGTCTATTCAGTATATATTATTATTTCTGGTCGACTTCTTCTCTTGGAGGCTAATAACCTAATATACATTATCTTCTTGAGTCGACAAGTCTTCTAGGGTTATTAGCCAACTCATTAGGGTTTCTTCTTGCTTCTTGGAGTATTCTATCCTCGTCAGGTTTACACGTGGAGGTAAATACCTCCCACAACTACCATAATATCAACACTCCCTCCTAGCTAGGGAGGTATTACAGGTAATGGTCTTGAGCACAAAAACATACCATTCACCCGGTAGCATCAACATCATGACTAGATCATGAGCACCATCATCATCATCAGTGTCATCAGTTGCATCATCTCTCGAAACCATACTCTATCTGAGTAATCAGACACGATGCTCACTCCACAAAGTGATACAAGAGCCATTCTTCTAATCTAGAAGAGTAAATGCTCTTAATCATTTTTTGTCTGGGAAATCTCTGTCCTTTGATTATCCATCTAACTAATAATCATTTCCAATACTGTTGATAGTCTTCAAGGCAATCGAAACAAAATAGAACACAACTGTGTCTATCTATAGTAGTACATAACTACAATCTAGTGGTATACTACCACACCAAGTAGCAAACAAGTACTTGATCAAATAGTGGAACATATCCACCACAGTAGTATACATATACTATCATACAATCTTCATAACAATCATCTGATATCAAAGTGCACAGAAACAATGCTATGATATAAAATGTATCATCTGGGCCAATCTTTCACTCACATCTGTGAGATCTAAAAGAATATATGCCCTTAGAGTAGAACATCAATGATGGGCTATCTGCCTTATTCTTCTCAAACAAGGAAGAATGATTGTTTTGATTTCTGAGCCTGGACCATTCCTCACCTTGGGCAATTCCTCCGACACTAAACAAAGTGTAACCTAGAGAGAATGAATCTTCTCTAAGGAAGGTTTGTCCCTGATTGTTGAGCCTAGACCATTCCCCACCCTGGGCCATTCCTCCGGCACTAAACAAAGTGCAACCTGGAGAGAATGAATACACCCTAAGGAATGACTGTCCATACCATTTCCTCTGTTAACCATAAGAGGAAAAGACTATCCTGTATCAACCTCCAAAACGTACCATTCCTCATGTTAACCACGATGAGAAATCGTTGTCCGGCAAGGTGGGCCAGTCTTCTTGAGTAACCCTCAAGAAGAGAGACTTCCCTAGACCACTCCCCATGTTAACCACAATGGGAAGTTGTTGTCTATGATACATCAACAATCTGGACCATTTCCCATGTTAACCATAATGGGAAATTGTTGTATGTCAGAAATCTCAATCCACTTTCCGAACTGGAAAGGAAGATGCTCATCCTGGACCATTTTTCGAACTGAAAAATGACTATCCACAAATCAATACATATTAGTGCTCCCTCCCAACGTGGGAGTCATCTCTTCCTTTTTCAAAAAGGAAGTCGTCTCCACGAGCTCCAACTTGAGTACGCAAACTCTTTCATCTTGGATAGAAGCTTTACCAAGATGTCTGTTTATCTGCTCATCCGTGGAGATATGTATTAGAGAACCTCTTTCTCTTTTCTGAACTTCATCACGGATAATGTAATGCTTGATTTCAAATGTACTTCATTCTGGAGCATTGGTTTTTCTTTGAAGGCTTCATGTAGCTCTAATCAATAAAGTATATCATTGTTGGAACACTCGAACATATCCATGTGGCACTTCTTCTATCATCATGAGATCTGATCTACTGAGTAATCATCTTGATACAATATCTCTCTTATAGAGAATCTTCACCATGCTTCTGTTGTGCATTGAAGGTTCTTCACCAAGTTATCTTCTTCCATATGTATACAAGATTCTCTTTATGGTATGCCTCAAAGTCTTGAGGTTGCTCTTCATATGCTCTTTGATCAATTGCTCTAGAGAACAGTCTTTGCATTCATCTTGATGTAGCACTCCAACTCATGGATGTTGTGGATGATATAATGACTCATGTAGAGATATGTCTGGTTTACTGGAACAAGTAATCATCATAGTCTTCTCCCTCCATCTGTGAGAACTTCTAGTTCTAGATCTCACAATGCTTTCATTCATAACTCTTCCATACACTATTCTTCATCATGAATTTCAGTTCTTCTGCTTGATTGCTTTTAATGAGTTCATATCAGGATGATAATCTTGTGATTCTCTATACAATGACTGGTTGTTCTAGTTTCTCTTTCTTTCTTGGAATCTTCATGTTCTTCTTCATGTTTTTCTTTAGCTCTTGGGTCCATGGAGTTTCTTATAGATTCCATGCCCTAGAGATTCCACTTCTTCCTTTCATCATAGGATCATGGATGTGAATGGACAACCAGGGATATTTTAAGGCTTCTCTTCAAAGAAGTCTTCTTTTGCGGTTGAACTGAACACGTATTATCTTTCATAGCTGCTACCATGGATATATATTTCATCATCTTCAATGGATCATAGGATTAGCTCCCTCCTAATCCTTGCTTTATGTATAAGTGCATATAATCAGCTCCCTCCGTATAACCGAGTCCACGCTTCCGTCTGCATCCTCATTGTCTTTTGTAATATATAATTGGCTCTCTCTGTCTAACCGAGTCCATGCTTCCATCTTGTTGTCTTCTACAAAACGTCATAAGTCTTTCTCCAATTTCCTCTTGATTGTTGACTTCTTTCTGTCTTTTCTTCTTCTAAGTCTATTCATGATTGATTCGATTTATCTTGCAATAGCTTCCACGTGATTTGTTTGATGTATTTCATTATTTCATGTATTATATAATGATATCAATCCTTATCTTGTTGTTCTTCCATAGGTATAGTTCTTCTTGGAACACATTATCTTCTAGGAGATAGATATACAAGATATGTACAGAGACGATGCAAACAAGATATGTACAGTTGAAGCATTGAAATTCTGTTGAAGCATTGCATATCTGAAATTTCTTTCTCTTGATTTGGCTTCCTCCTTGAACCAAACTTCCTTTTGTTCCTGAAATTCTTGAATCTTGCTGTGAAGGTTTGATCATCGTACTTCTTTTGGAGTTTCTCTTTTGCAATGATCCTAGATTCTTCTCGAGCACAACAAGTCCAAAGGTCTTCAAATGTAGGATACACCTTCCTTGTGTTCATGCTTGCGACAAATGCATCCCACGTCTTGGGAAGACCATTGAGTACTATGTTTACCAACTCCTTCTCTAAGATGATCTCTTCAATATCTTGTAGTTGATCTCTTAACTGAGAGTTTCTCACAAGGTATGATGTTATGCTATTATCATCATTCATCTTCATGTCACAGAGCTCATTCTTCAGACTCATTACTTGTCCAATGTTTCTAACTGAGAAGAGGTTTGTTAGGGCATTGTACATCTTCTTCGATGAGTCAAGATGGGAGATGTAGGGTATCAAGTGGCCTTTGATAGAGTCCACTATGAAACTCATGGCATTGATGTCACCGTCTTTGAATTTCTCCATAGCTGCAATGTTCTCCGGTTCCTTCTCTTTTTCTTCTTCAAACTCTGGTTTCATGATCTTTCCTTTAACGATATCCAACACTTTATTCTTGGCAAGGATGAGATCAATCCTTGTCTTCCACACTCTAAAGTTAGAAGCTCCATCTAACATATTATTTGACTTGATAGAGTAAGTCATGGCTTCTTTGACTTCGTCAACCCTAGATTTGACCAAAAGCTCAAACTTCACGTCTTGGCTTTCTGAGAGTACCAGGAGATGCGCTAGCCTAGGACGCACTGATCTATCTGGATATTAGGTCAATCCCTTCATTTAATGTGCCTCAATGATAGGATTAGGGTTTCTGCAACTGCACCTGCTAGTAACCCTAGCGATAGTGCTATGGTGATTGCGCCTGCTAGAAACCCTAGCGACAGTTCTTCAACGAGCTTAATATCCTTACAACTATGTTTCCTTCTAGCGGTTAGACTGAATGAAGGAGGTGTGGGCTCATAACCTGTTAGAATATAAGTGGATGTGCTCGTTTTACCATTGAAAATACCCTTGTCACCCAACCATAGGCCAAATCCACCCTCCGAGCACCTTAAACTTGACAGAGAATCACTCTGGAAGCAAACCCTAGGCTAGATAGCCAATCAAAGGGTAGCGCACCTTTCCCCAAGGATAACACATCAATAAGAGCTGATTAGATAGTCCAAACCCTATCCAAGAGATAGTCCAAGCGTAACTGCTAGCTACAGCAGCTGCAACGACAGTTCTCGTCCAAACCTGCGCAAAAACTGGGCAACTGCAGTGCACACAAGTGCTGCTCTGCAATTCTGAGATTGCCTGCTAGAATGAGAACTGGCCTCCTGTATTTATACTAATTCTGGCTAACTGCCTGGGCCGACTTCTCATTTTGGGTATCTGTTTGTTCAATATATATTATTATTTCTGGCCGACTTCTTCTCTTGGAGGCTAATAACCTAATATACATTATCTTCTTGAGCCGACAAGTCTTCTAGGGTTATTAGCGAACTCATTAGGGTTTCTTCTTGCTTCTTGGAGTATTCTATCCTCGTCAGGTTTACACGTGGAGGTAAATACCTCCCGCATCTACCATAATATCAACACTAAGAAATGGAAGATTAAATGAAAATGATAAGACAAAGTATCAAGGAAGCACAGGTTCGACAGAAGAGTTATGTCGATGCGCATCGTGTCGACCGTAGTTACAATGTGGTGATCAAGTATTCTTGCGGCTGGAACCGCATAAGAGATCGATCAAGTTGGGAAAAGGGGATAAACTATCTCCTAGGTTCGTGGGATCCTACGAGATTGTGGAAAGGAGCAACACGTGGCCTATTGACTAGCCTTGCATGATTCTTGAGGCATATGCATGATGACTTCCACGTCTCTGTTTGAGACATTATGATTAGTGATCCTACACATGTTTGACTTGAGCACCTTAAGTGTGTTGGATGAGGGTGCACTCACGTCTGAGTCGATCCTCATCATAGATAATCGCATTCGATAGCTACAACGTTGAAGAATAGATGAGGTCAAGGTCCTGTGAGACAACTATAGTCCGCACTCGACGACCTCGGAGGACGCATATGATATGCGCCATCAGTTTCCATTTTTGTTGGATAAATAGACTTATGATACTGTGATACATGTTATTTTGGCACTTTTTACTGTGAAACTTCGAGACGGAGTTTAGACCAAGAGGGGGTGTATGTAACATCCCGCTCTTGCACGCACTGAGCAAACTTATTCTTTGAGGACACTTACTTGCAAGTGATCCAGATTATTATACTATTGGTCGTTGATTATGATTATGAGGCATTATGGATGTGATTATATGTTATTTTGTGGTATTGACTTAGACAGGTGCTACTGACTCGGTTCTCCTGAGTGTGCAGGATTTTGGACCTCGAGGATGCAGAGGCATCGATGAAACCCTTGGACTCTGGATCGAGTCAGGGAGTGGACTATTGGGTTTTATTGTTTTATATATGACATATGTGCATCTGATTAGATGTTATGATTATGGATCTCATTTCTGACATGATTTGTTGATGATGCAGGCTGAGGATAGCTTGCCGACCGGACTCACATGTGGAGTAGAGGAGTCATGCACGACTACCAGAAATGTTTAGGGAGAGGTGTGGACAATAGCCTTGCCACAACCTACTAGCACTCCCGTCGTGGCTCGAACTATAGGTTAACGACTACCTAGTTCGAGAAGACCCACGATGCCACGAGGGCATACTGCGACAATCGCTCACGATGATTCTAAGGGGCACGCAATAAGGCAGGGTCCTTATTCCTTAGAGGCCCTTAGTCTCCCAAAAGATCACCTGGCAGAGTATTGACTCTAGGGGTTTTTGATGTCTACCAAGTTAGTCAAGAGGCGAGTGGCACCTTTGGAGCATGTAGTGCGTCCTAAAGGGCACATCACGCTAGAAAAACCAAATAAGGCGAGTGGCACCCTTGGAGCACATAGTGCGTCTTGAAGGGCACGTTGTGCAAGGGAAACAAAATGAGGCAAGTGGCACCCTTGGAGCACCTAGTGCGTCCTGAAGGGCACGTCGCGTTGTTAAAAAAAAATGAATAAACCTATATGGCCTTAAAGCGAATAATGTGATGAGAAAGATTTAAAACATTTTCCCTAATAAAACGTTGCCCAGCCTAGGAAAATAAAGTCTAGGTCTAAGTGATACTTGTGATAAAAAATATATATTTATATAAAAATAAAATAAAAATAAATAAATAATAATGATAATCATCATTAATCATGTGACGAGAAGGGGGTAAGCAATTCAATTAATTTATAAAAATATTTTGGGGGATAAAATTTAAAAAGGGGGAAAAAGAGGAAATAATTGTTTTGTTACTTATGCTAATTAAAAAATTATTAATTAAAAAGAGAAAGGGGAAAAAGGTAATTTTCTACACTTGCCAATTTGAGTTTTAATTTAAAAGGGAAAGAGGGAAATTTAAAAGAATTAGGAAACTAGGAAAAAGCGGGAAACATAAAAAGAAAGGGACACATAAGGAAAAAGCAGAAAGACTAACTTAGTAAGGTATCCAACATTTAAGAACTTTCTAAATTAAACTCAACTAGTAAATTAGTAAGTGGGTAAGTCATTAAATTGTGTAAGGGAATATGAGGACACCTAGGAGCGATTCTAGGAATGCTTTTAGGTGGGTGAGGGAATATGAGTAATTAATTAATTAATGAAATTAGTTTATGGTGCAATGAAGGGGATGGGTGACACATGTACGGGGAGGATTTTTACGAATTAAATTATTAAACAATAAATTAAATGGGAATTTGGGAAAGTAAATGAATTAGAAACTCTATATAAATGAGGGAGGAGGAGGATGATGGATCTCTTCTGTGATGCCTAACGTTACACTGTAGAAATTTAGACTTGATTGACTTAGCTTGTAGGAGTTGGGATACCTAGCTTGGTGAGGAGTGGTATCTCGGCCTTGCGAGGTGAGATGGGAGGTAGCTGTACTTTGGTTTAGTGTGCGTGGCCCCTTTGCGGCTTGGGGGGCTAAGGGGGAAGAAGAGTACCCCTAGCGTTGGTTGGGAGGTACCAGTGAAGTCTCATCAATCAACAAGCGGGAGCGACACGAAGCACGCAGGACAACGACTCAGAGCAGACGACTTGGGCTACGATACACTTACTTGATTTTGCATGGTAGATTCTTATTATACCTTTCACTTTCATTTCTGTATTTTAATTGGGTAAAGTAAATGTTTGACACAACATTTCAACCGAGAACTTAATTTCCCCATAGCCTTAAGCTCGTTGCTTGACTTGTTTCCCTTGGCTTTCGATCCTTGCATGTTGTGACTGTCCTTTGGTTTTGTTGATTGTTGTGCCTTTCGTCCTCATCTCTAGTTTGTCAGTCCACGCCTGAGCAGTCGGCCAGGAGATGAATCGACGGTCGTCACTTCGGTGCACAACGACCTATAGATTCTAATGCCCTGCTTTTCTATGCATGGATGATGAGTGAATGATAGTTGTCAGTCATCTACCCCTGTAGATTGTTCTTGGCTGATTGATGGTATTTGCCCCTACTTGCGATTGGATACCTCTATGCATTGTTTATCCCTTCTCCCTGCAAGCATTCAACCCCGAATTTCCTCTGCAATTTAATATATGTTGATGGCAAAATTACCTTGTGTTTCCACTACATCTGGCATGTGAATTTCCTCTTTAACTCATTACATTGTTGGATAATTCTACGACTGGATTGACTATGAATGGACAACATAGCTAGTGTTTTTACTGTTTTTATATTTAATGGACAATGTAGTGAATGATTTATCGCCATAAATTTCTACTGTTTACGTTTTTACCGTTTATGGACAACATAGTGAATGGTTATACTGTTTATACTTTTGAATTCCAGCGAAATCAAATATTTATATTACAACGAAATATTACACAGATAATCTATACACAATGAACTAAGATAGTGATAACATTTTGGTTGACAATAAATCAATTATGGAATACACAATGTTTTTATTCTGCTGTTCTATTCCTGCGTAAATGCTCAATATGTAAATCACAATGTTCCTCATTACCCTGGGCGAATTGGTGGGTATCCTTGTACCTTCTGCGCTGGCTGTTTTACTCCTTTTATATTCTACACCAGTCAGTATGGCAAGCGTAGATAATTTCACCTAAGCTATAGGTTATTCCGTTGGCCTTCTTTATATTGGCTTGGCAATCGTGATGTTCCTTATGTACACCGTGTTTAGCGTCCCTTCCATAAATACCGTGTAGGCAACCAATGGAAAGATCTGTTTTTAAATTTCTTTATTAATATTCAATTGCTAAATAATATAGACAACAATGTTATGGGAAGTACGATTTTAATGATCTGCGATTTCGGTCACTTACTCAACCAAATCGACTGTATCCAAGGTGCCTAGATTGTAGGTTGGATGCGCCATGTACCTGTTGGAATGACTTTACCCTGCATCATGTCTTGGCGCTATCACAATTTAGGGTAGCATTTCTTTTGTTCCTGTGAACAATGGAAGTTCATTTTTTAGACTGAGTTTTACCAAGCCTTCTGACCACAAATTGGTTGCACCATAGACTACGATCTACCTGCCCAAAGGACCATGATTTTGCACATCGTATAGATCGAGTTTTACCTACCCAACGGACCCTGAATTCACAAGCTGTACTGACTGCTTTTTACTCGCCACTGACCATGATTTCCATGCTGTGATTGGCGGCGTTGGCCCTATGTTGACTGCATTTTGAATCCCTTTTACACTCAGCGTTTTCCTCTTTTATTACACATCGTTCTTCTATCAATAAATAACATTAAATAATTATTGTATGATTATTGATTGTATGACACCAATGTTGTAATTGTTTTACATTTGTTGTATAGCGGGGAAATTATTTTTGCCAACGTTTCTGTCTGGAGGGACATTTCTGCGACTCCCTTTTTCATTTATGTATCTGCATTTCCTTTATTGTATCCCAGGCTATCGACGATTATCTTTAATGTTATGCCAGTTTAATTATGATGTCAGTAAATGTCAGTACTCAACGTTTTGTATTTATTGACAACCTTTATGGTATGACAGGTTGACTGTTACGATTGCTTGTTGACAACATTTTTATTATGAGTATTTGTGTATTGACAACATTTGTAATTAACGGTTATGATAGCTACATCAACAACAGTTTTATTTTGAGTAATTGTGTATTGCCAACATTGTATTTGACAGTACGATAGCTAGATCGACAACTTTTTTTATTTGAGTAATTGTGTATTAATAAGGCAACACAATAGTTTTATGGACCACATTTACGTTGATTGTTACAAAATTTACGTCGAGGCCATCGTGTTGGGATGGGGATGTTGTCCCTTAGCTTGTAGGCGTGGTCATGTTTGTGTCAGGCGGGTAGTCGTTTCTCTTTGTTGCTTTATGCATGTTTCACCTAGTTGCTCTTGTGCTAGTGCGAGGAGTCGTAGTGGTCTGTTGTCTGTTTTGCGGGCATGGTGCTTGCCGTCATAGGTTTTATTTAGCTGTAATCGTAGTTGTCGTCCCATTTTGAAAAAAAATAAAAATTGCACTTTCTGCTTCACTTGTAGTCGTAACGATGGGGTTGTTACATCCTTTAACCTTGACATAAGTGTGCAAGTTCCAATTATGGATTTTCAGACCCACGAGTCTTCAAAATTATATTCAAACTGATAAAAGTATATAGACTTGATTAGAAATTTTCCAACCCCCCTTTCCTAAAACCAGAGTCAACTTTTATAATCCTTTCTCTTGTCTTATTCCTTTCTCCCTCCTTTTCTTCTAATTTTTACATGGTTATAACCAATTTCTTTTTCCAACCAAGTTTCRATTCTTCTTTTCTAGAATCACTGGAGAATAATGAATAAAATTTATTTTCCATAAATTACATCATTACGAGCTATATTTATTTTCAATCAAAAGTCTCCATGTCAATAAAAAATCAGAATTCGTTGTACATGTGACTCCTCATGATTAGGGATGTTGATTAGTCCTTCTTCCATCTTGCCTTTTCATTTTAAATTGTTTTTCTTTAAAGATTACTTCTACCATCTGTATTTTTCTCGATCCACACTTGTACAATTTAAAACATAAAACATAAAATAAAAATGTATAACGAAAACCATTATAAAATAAAAGAATATAATAAATATGGAAATTCCCTATTGTTAATAAAAAGAAGAAATACTATACAACTATCTAAAATAATCACGATATGAATATCTAAAATAAATCTGTATTATCTTATTTTTTCCATAATGTATGACTTCTAAATTTATTCCTTCCCTTTAGAATTTTTATTTTCATAAAATAATTGAAAAAATCACTATGATATAAATAAAAATAATTATGTTTAGAGTAAGATTTTATCATCTCGGGCTTATCTATCTATAAATAAAATCAAATAATAAATAAAACTAACACAATTTATCAACCAAATAATAAAACAAAATAACTATGAAAAATAATTTTTTAACAATTAAAACTTAAAAATATTCCTGTAATCTTCACATAATAATAATAATATTTTTTTTATCACTTTTTTTGGGGGAATTTTTGCTATTGATTTGTCAAAAATAATTTACCCAAAATGTTCCTCATAGTCTCAACTTTCCAACAAGCCATTTATTTCTTAATTTGGCCTTCTAAAACTCAAGATATGGCTCTCGAAGGTTAGCACTCAACAACCATTGGTTTCGTTTTCAGATTAATTCTGGACCATTGATCTATGAGTTTATTATTTATCCCACATGCATTGGGAAAAAGTAGTTTGATGGATTTATATTGTATTAGCCACCCATAGTGGTTTGAATGTGAAGCTACAAGAAGAATGGAATGTGGATCCCACACTAATATTTTAACTACACGCATGTGCATATTTGGGACCCCAACAAATCCGGGACATTCGACATCCGGGAGAACGAAAAATCATCACAAGTGTGAAACCTCATGATGGCTGCATGGGATCTTGTAAAAATACAGGATCTCCTAAAAATCGAGAAATCCCTAAAAATTCGGGACCTCCTAAAAATCTGGAAATCCCTAAAAATCTGGAACCTCACATATCTGTTTCAAAACACATCCAGTTTCCATGAAATATGGGACCCCCTAAAATTTGGATATCTAGGATCATCCAACATCTAGGACTATCCGGGGCATATGACATCCAGGCCCTCTGGGAGACATCCAACATAGTAATCCTTGTATTTGGATGCAATGACCTCTGTAGTCAACATGCCACATCACCTGTCTAGTCAACATGCCACATCATTTACCCTGTCAGCATGCCACATCATTTGCCACTTGGATTTAGAGGACACGTCATCTACCACATCATCCGAACACATTGATAGTACCAAAACTTCCAAGGGCCATAACTTTGTGTCCCAAACTTGAAATGATACCTTTTTTATCTCGTCGAAAAAATCTTGACAAGTAGAATATGATGGTGGCTTTAAAATTAGGAAATGATCACATTAAGTGAAGGAAAATTTTAATAACCTATAGCTCCTTATTTGTTTATTCCATTATTTTTCTCGGACTCCTAGTCATCAATATTTTTCTTATTTCTTACAAATTTGCAAAAAATATACAAAAATATAACCAATATATACACAATCTTAGAAAAGACACAATCAAGCAATCTTATTTACAAAATCTCATATTTAAAATAGTCAGCAATAAAAATGATTCAATGATTTATTTCCTAAGATTTTACTTTGTCTAATTTGATCTCTAGAGAAATAGGATTTGAACTCAAATTCATGAAAAACTATAAAAAATTGAATTAAATTATGGACAAATGTGATAAAATCAAAGTTAACTAATTACAAATTGTTAACAATTCATAATACAAGCAAATTTTTTAGAAGGGTCCCCATTATTTTTTGAAGAACTCATATCATAATGGGGGGTTGTTGTGTAGGATACAACAGAGCCCTGTAGGGAAGTGGTACAACCTAAGGGATTGCGTTGCAAAGAAGGGGGTACACTTCCTTGGGTTGTGCAAGTTGAGGGGAATGAGAGGTTGTTGGTTGGAATTGTTGCAGGAATCGACAAATTGTGAAAGTTGTTGCAGTTGGACAACTCTGGTACTTCTTGGTCAGTTTGTGTTGGAACCTTAGAGGGAAGTGGTACAACCTGAGGGACTATAGAGCAGAGAAGGGGGTACACTTCCTTGGGTTGTGTAGACTAAGGGGAATGAGAGATTTCTAGTTGGAATTGTTGCAAGATTATAAATTGGGAAATCATTATGTATGGTTTTGGGTCGGAGTGCATATGTCTTGGTCGAGTGCGTATGTATATATGTTTTGAGCTTAAATGCTTGTGTGGTATTAGCTAGCGAGTTGATATGTTTTGGGTCAAAGAGCCTATATGGATTGATATGGATGAGGGATTATTTATGTAAATTGTACATTAAAATTATTAATGAAAAGTAAATTGTTGATTGCGATACGAGACGAACAATAACGATGGGGGATATGATTCCATAGGAGAGGTGGCTAAAGGGGGTCTAAGGGGTTACCCATTTTTATTAATCTAACCATTTTCATATTAATGTTTATCTCCTTAGAATTATCAAATGAAGCAATGAATGATGTAAATGTGGTAGGTGGGAAAAGTCTTCTCACTAATTTATGACAACATGCACTAAGTACAACCACTTTTTGGGAAATGGGGGAGTCAAAGCTTACATGAGAAGAAAAATAAATTTGAGTGGGTATTGTATATAGTCTTTACATGTGGTTTTTGGGAAATAAGAGAGGATATGGGTGCTGAGAAGAAGCACCAACCATTATGTGTTTGAGAACAACCATGACAGGGTTGATTTTTATGCCAAGATCTAGGCTGTAAGCCTATAATAGACAAGAGCCTTAGGAAGGATGATATGAGCACTCTTGTAATAGATGAGAATTTATAAAGTCCCTATTTGTGAGATTTCTTGGCCAACCATGTGCACTAGAGCCCTCAAGGGAAGTGGGAAGTCCTCAGGGATTGTGTGGCAAAGAAGGGGGATCCCATTCCTTGGGTTGTGCAGGTTGAGGGGAAAGAGAGTTGGCAGATTGGAATTGTTATTGGAGTATAACCTAGGATTTTTCATTGTTAAATGTGGAGAGTGGACAACCAAGAGGGCCAAAACTCCTTGTGGACTCATAGCCTTAGCTCAAGGGCAACTTGTTGTTGAGATAAAAAGAACAAAAATCATATGTCTAGGAGGAATTCCTTCATACGCAGCCAGTTGGATATTCTATAAATAAATAAGTCTTCTATGTTGATTTACACCATGTATATATTTGATTTGATTGATGTTGAGTTTCTAAATTAACATGTATTCATGGTTGATAAAATTGTTGCTAATTTCATGAGTTTTTATTATGTTGTTAGAACCATGATGAAATTTTATGGGTTTGCTACCCTTTGTTTATTTATTTTTGAATTAGGGTGTATTAATCCATTTCTAGTAGGCCGAGTATTTTACGCATAGTCCATTGCTTGAACCAACATTCACCTTCCATGGATAGCCCTATTACCTATGAAATAATTTATTTTGTAATTGGAATGAAAAGGCCTCTTACCATGTTTGAGAACCAATGGAAAGTTCATGCAAATTCAAAAGCTATGCCAACATCAAATCCTTGAAGGCACTCAAAATAGATCAACCAACCTGGTTCTTTGAAAATCCTTATCACTTCCAAGTTGAGTTGTAAAATGCCAATTCCTACTAGCTCATGGCGCACAACTAAGCCCCATGTGGTTGCAGAAGAAACAATGGATACTCGTTATGAGAAGAAATGATAGATAATTGTTGGGATGAGAAATGACAGATACTTGCTCGGATGATAGTTCAATGGGAAATACAAATGCATAATGGCAAGGAATGATGTGGAGGGTGGAAGATATGAAAATAATTATCCTAATTTAGAAAGAATGTTAGCACATGCGAATTTTTTTTTTTTTTTGGATATGATAAGTATGTAATGATGATACCAACAATTCAAAACATGGTGACAAGGGTTAATCCATATTGGCCATGCTAAGTGTGATCATAACATAAAATGGCGTGCCTCCCCTCCTTTCCCCCAACCAATTATATTTTAAAAAATGATTTTTTTTTTGTCCCTAGAATTTTTCTTTGTTAGCATAGGCAATCAGATGGAAAATATAGAAGGGGTTGTTGTGGATCGGGTGTCAAGTTATTTAAAAAACAAACCCAAAGAATCTAAAGGAAATTATTAAACTTACATTAATGACGGTAACATACTTGCACCAACCTATAGCAATGTGATTAATAGTCATAATAGATGCCATAAGATGTGAAGAGTTATCATACATTATCTACAGTAACATGGAGGCAGAGGAATCAATTGTATAATGAACAACAAACACACATAGTACATAAAGGATGGTAGAATGTGAAAGAAGAAGGGAAGGACTCATCTTGGCATGATTTAATTGTTGCTACAGGTGTGAAAAGATGTGAGTTACCTTGATATAATGTTTCATAGCCACTATAAAAGATTAGCAACAACCTAATTTTTGAGTGACTAGAATTTTTTTTTTTCCATAACCATGTACAAAGGTTCAGTAGCAACGTCGTAGAGTAAGAATTTTGGAAACTTTGAAATTAAGAGTTGATGCAAACAACCGAAACCAAGATAACAATTGTAAATCAATTTTATGGCTTTGGAAGGTTTCTTTTTTCTTATTCTTTTCTTATCATCAAACTTTGTTTACCATGGAGCTTATTTTCAGACAAACTCTGTCTAATTGTACCCAAAGGGTTTTCACAATTACAATTATTTATTGCCAAGAAATGCTAACAAGATATTGGTTTTCTAACATTACAAGATATAATGGTGCCTAAAACAA
Organism: Picea engelmannii; assembly: GCA_009831015.1. Taxonomy (NCBI): domain Eukaryota; kingdom Viridiplantae; phylum Streptophyta; class Pinopsida; order Pinales; family Pinaceae; genus Picea; species Picea engelmannii. The sequence continues at coordinate 84,648 of ML803697.1, forward strand.
GTTTTCGCCATTAGATTATTATTTTTCTTTTTAAATCATCAATTCCCTTTGAAAATCAAATGGCTCAAGGTGCAAGTGACATATTCAATTCTAATTTTTGGACGAGAGCTTGGATAAAATATTCCTTGGACATATGCTTTTGATACAGTTTCAAATGGTGTCCATTGGCCATGAAAGACATTTGATCATCATCAATAGTGCAGATCTTCACATGACCATTATCATATAATGTGACAACTTCATATGGTCCAAGCCATCGAGTTTTAAGCTTGCCCTTAAAATCCTTATATCTTGAATCAAACAGGAGAGCCCAATCACTTGTCTTAAATTTTTTCTATTTGATAATTTTTCATGCCACTTAGTCCTCTGTTATTGAACAAGACATATATGTTACAAAGCAGCCTGGTGAATTTCATCAAGTTCATGGATATACTCCAAACAATGCTTTTGGACCTTAGATATATCCATACCCACCTGTAATGTAGTCCAAAATGTTTGAATCTTGAATTTATTTGGAAGGATGACAATCTTACCATACACAATTTCATAGGGATTGAAACCAATAGTATTACTCCATGTAGTGAAATAGGCCCGAAGTGCCTATACAAGTCTATTAGCCTAGTCTAGGTAGTGAATTTGCAGAGTCTTTGTCATAATGAGTTCTAGAACTCTATTGGAAACTTCAATCTTCCCATTGACCTGTGGATGGTATGGAGTGGATGTTCCATGTCTGATTTGGAACTACTTTGTTTCTATTTGAATGATATCGGAAGTGAATGGTGCACTTTGATTAGTGATTTTCTCTCGAGGTACCCAAACCGAATGAAGATATTCTCATGTGGAAAATATGTACTACACATTTTTCTATTTCTTTTGGAAGATCTTTAGCATCAACCCACTTAGTAACATAATTAGTACGAACAAAAATGTATACATTATAGTTGGATGGAGGGTTGCTAGACCCCATTTTTCAAAAGGCTCTACTACATGTTGGTTTTGGAGAGGCATCTAATTTAATTTCAAAGGTTGTCCCATTTATTTGCAAGTATCATAGTTCATCATGTACCTTTTGGAATCCTTAAAAATTGTGGGCCAATAGTAACCAACACACATGATTTTGTTGGTAGTTCTCTTATAAAAAAATGTCCTCCACAAGGTTAATCACACTATGCCTTTAGATCTCATAGGTCTCATATTTTAAAACACAACAATGAATGAAAATATCCAATCCTTTTTGAAAGAGATTGGCATTGACCCATGAATACCTGGCACATTGATTAACAATATTGTCACATTCCCTTGGTGAAAGGTGCTCTGGAAGTTTTATTGCAGCCAAATAGTTAACAATATCTACAAACCATGGTGTGATAATAGATGATGCAAATAAATGTTCATCAAGAAAAGAGTCCTCCACTGGAATAACATCATCGGTAAGCTGGGAGAGAAAATCAATAACCACATTTTCTCTACTAGGTTTGTCAATAATGGTTATGTCGAATTTCTGTAATAATAAAAACTACCTAGTTACTTTGGAATTGGAAATAGACTTATTCACCAAATAATGAATGCCAAAATGATCCATATGAATAAAAATAGAGTAACTTGTGATATAGTGGTGGAACTTATTGATAACATGCATAACGATGATAAATTCTTTCTCCATTACAATGTAGTTCAATTCAACATGAATGAGATTCTTATTGATAAAATATATGGCATAAGGTCGTTGTGCTTCTTTCTATCCAAGGACTGCACCATTGATTGTATTAGAGGCATCTATGTGAATGTGAAAAGGAAATTTCCAATTTGGCCCTTGTAACACAAGGGTCCTGGACAAATTTTCTTTGAGAACATTAGAGACAATCAACTATCCAATTAAAATTTTGCATCCTTCAAGAGAAACTTAAATAGTGGAGATGCGATCTTAGTGAAATTAGAAACAAACCTATGATAATAACCAACATGATCAAGGAAACTGCGAACTTCTTTCCATGTCTTGGGCATGGGAACATTGATGATCACCTGAATCTTAGTTGGATCCACCTTGATAATTGCAAGAGAAATATGATTACCAAGAACAATCCCCTATGTTAATAACATAAGGCAATTTTCATGACTAAGAGATAGATTAGTTTCTTGACATCTTTCCAATAATTTATAGAGACTATCTATATATTCTTTAAACATGTAGCCATAAATATTAAAATCATCCATATAAATATCAACACAATCATGAATCAAATTGCAAAATATCCCTATAATTGCTTGTTGAAAAGTAGCAAGGGAATTACAAATTCCAAAAGAAAATACATGATAGGCATGAGTTCCCAAAGGTCAAGTGGAAGTAGTCTTATCTTGATCCTCAAGGGCGATCTCAATTTGATTTTAAACATTGAACCCATCTAAGAAGGAAAATAACTTATTTCCAGCCAAAGTATCGAGGACTTGATCAATGAAAGAAGAGGAAAATGATCTTTTAGTGTGGCCTTGTTTAATTCTGAGTAATCAAAACAAATGCACCATTTAGCATTCTTTTTCAAAATAGTTACTAGAGGTAGAGGAGACCTATCTATTGTTACATATAAGATAGATAAAGTTTACATCAAGCAAATGAAATAATTTCATTATATTAACATACATATATAAGGTTACTTGTGTAATGGAGGTGGATTGAGCTCCGAGGTGAGGGTTGTTAGTTCTTGATGGTCGAATGTGTGATTTTAGGGTTACTGAAGGTGGGGAGGCATAAGGTATAGGTCTCACAACCTTTTTGGACAATGGACGAGGAGGGCCCTGGAGATCTAGTGGACTACGGGGAAGAAACCCTAAGTCCAATGGATATATTTTGCATGTAGGAAGAGTTAGAGCTGCTTTGGGCAACAAGACCCCCATCAATTAGTCCTTTTGAGGCCCAACGGACGAGGAAGATGCCTCCCCCAAAAATTTCAAGTGGCATTATATCTAAAGAACTAGTTGGGGAGGATCAGACGAGGCAGTTAAGTCCTGATCCTGTAGGATGATTCTTATTTATTCTGAGCTCTTTGGATGAGGTACCAGAGGTTAATTGTGGCAAGGTACCAGTCTTTGTCTCCTCTCTGGAGTTTTTCCCTAGTTTTTTTTATAAGGATCTTCAAGGAGACACCTCACAATATCCTATGAATGTAGGTAATGGGGATGCTAATCCTAAGAAGTTGAAGGAACAGGGGGAGAGGCCATTGATTGATGGGGTCGAGAAGAAGGATAATAAATTCTAGGGTTTGGTAATTGAAGGAATTCTTACTTGCTCATATATCAAGAAAAAATGTATTCATTGGAAGAAATAAAGGATCAGAATGGTGGTAGGTCATGATGTTAATATGGAGGAGGTAAAAGATTTTATAGTACGAGCAATAATCACTCGTTTCATGGGGAAACAAGTTGGTGGTCCTTTGCTCCTTTACTGTTTGGAGGTTCACTGTAAACCACTGATTAGTTATTTCCAAATGTTTGATATTCTTGTTCGTGGGTGGGTTAACTTCACTATGAGATCCATCGAAGACGTCTCTCTGGTTCTATAAAAGGACTAGTCGTGGGTACATTTAGGATTATATTTAAAGAAATCAATACCTAGTTTTGACCCAAGGAGCAAGCTTAAAAATATAAAAATATATGGGAAATCTTGTCGAGAATCCCATGGGAACTATGGCACATAAACGTTTTAGTAAGTATTGGAAATTCCTTGGGGAATTTTGTCACAATTGAAGAAGTTTGGGGGAATAGGGAGGACAATAGGATTGCTTTGATATTGGTGGAAATTGACCTCAGAGAAGGTCTATCAATTGAGATGAAAATAACTTGGGGTTCACGGGTTTTTACCCAAAACTTGGACTATTGGAAGATTCCATTTAGCCGTGGAATCTTTCATGATGTGGGACACCTCCGCAAGATGCCGAGGAAGGCGACTCCAATGGCTATGGATGTTGTTGGAGCCGCCTTTTTCATTTGGTTCAAATCTATTTTAAAAGTCAAATGTCGGTTCTTAAGTTATTTTTCGCTTCGTGACATTCACCTACTAAAAATCTTAGTAGTCTCGACATGCGAAATAGCGGGGGATGTGATGTTTCATAAGTTACCAGTTTTTATCGTTAAACGAAGGCTGTTGCTTTTTGTACCTCGGAATATCTCTCTTCGGGAGTTACAAGTCACAATATTTACAAACTCCAATGTGCGAGGTCACAGAAAGTTTTGAAAAGCTTACCTTAGGTGAAAGCTAAGAGTAAGGCCATGTAAACCCTAGTCAAGTGTTGTCAGGATTTCGCGTCTCGACGTTCACTCTCTCCTAAAACATTACCGCTAAAACTCCGAAAGACGAAGCCACGAAACTTTTACCTAAATAACCCAGGCTAGATTCAGGGTGGTTTAGTTTTGACCATGATTTAAGTTTCTCGGTATTTCGCAACTCCGCATACATTCCTCTCGGAAACTATACGTTCGAGGTCCCGAGTCGCGATATAAATTAAAGCATAATCAATTAAAACACTTAATCCTAGTTACGTCCTTGTTTAATTAAATCTAATCATCGCAATCTCCGGTTTTAAAGGCTCAAAAGGTTAGAGTTAAAAGTCCCGATACGGCGAACGCCGAAATGTTGATTTAAATCCTAATTAAGGAAGCCAAGCCAATATAATCAATGTTTAATGCAAATGATAATAATGCGCAGTTTACGAGGTAATTTCAAATGTTCCTTGCGCCAGCTTGTGCCACGAACCGTCGAATTTTATGGCATTAATTGGAAATAAGGCGAAACGACAAAGTAAGGATATGGTTTTTATTGCCAAAATCTCTATCTAAATATGATTGGACCATTCTGTTCGTAAGGACATCGATATGTTAAATGATCAAAGATATATATTTGTTGCTTCCTATTTTATTCATAAAGTTAATTTCTATCTCGCACAAAGAAGTTTTTTCAGTAAGCTAACTTCTATATGTATACACATTTTTATTGTAGAAGAGCTAAGTTACAATCTCCTGTCATGGCCCCGCGAAAAGCATCCAAGGCAAGCGCTAAGGTTTCGAGACAAGGTTCTAATAATGTTTCAGACACTTCACCTTGAAGTGTTGATTCCGTACGAACCTAGTCATACGTCTCAGAGGTTTTGCAATCAGATGTGGTGAACTGTTCGGACGATTCCAGTGACAACGAGAAAGACGACATGATTACCAAATACAAGATCGTCGTCCAGGCAGAGATGCACAAAGTAGCGGCTAGGCCACGCCTTCTGCCTTACTATGACATGATCCGATGGGCGCTAGATCATGTAGACATTCCTACCAGAACCATCATCAATGAGAAGAAGATCATTGTTGGGACCTTTAGACCAAAAAACTTACAGACGATGTACAAGTTACCACCCACATCGGACTTCACATAGAATGCAGAGTTTCTAGAGGGTTTTAAACAGAAGGAATGCGAGTAATACACGAAAAGTTTATTTGATTTGATCAAGGATTGGGTCTCACACCCAACGAAGTTCAGGGCAGACAACAATGGAATTTATTCCATATCCTCTTTGGAACCATAGTTCAAATACGTAGTGATGATGACCTGTAGATTGTATGAGAGGGAAGACACCACGCATTTTTTCCTCCCATGGGTGCCTTTGATATACACAGTAGCAGAAGGCTCTTCTTTTGACTGGGCCAAAATGTTATCAGATAGTCTGACCAGTCGGATTACAGAATATCGGATGCAGAAAGCGAGCGGGAAAGCTGCTTCATTTTTTATGTCTGCATACCTCATGGATGCGGTATGTTCAATGACGCCTTTTCCCTTGATGAATTGGAGCTGGACTCCATCGGATGCTGAGCCAGTCCATGTATACCATTCTAAGCTTTGGGAGGACAAGGCTTCGGATTTCGTATACGAAATCTTCAACTGGGTAATTGTACCGATGCATGTTGCCATCTTTGGTAATCCGTCAGCCAGGATATCGGATAGCATCATGAAAAATTTAAGCAGAGTGGTCGATTGGTACGTGGAGAAAGAATTTTCATACATTAGGGTTTTCAGCACTTCCGTCCCTTCGCATGCTTTAGAACAGGCTGGCTTGTCGTGAGATTGCCAGACAAACTGTAATTGGCGGTATAAGTAAAGAACTGAAAGGGTTTTCAAAAAATGTATGGCCACCTTTTCCTATTCATTTAAACACCTATTCATTATTAGACTTCGGGCATGCAAAGGCTGAGGCAACAACCCTAGAAGATATAAAGTTGGTTCACATCGAATTCAAGAAACACGATCCACACAGGTTCGTGAGTAATCATTTGGCCAGTTGTGGCCTTAAAAGATTTGAGCTCAAAAATTCGCCTCATGATGATATTTTCCAAGGCGCGACATATTATGATGAGGTTTTGGCTCGAATACAAGCCCTGTTGTCCAAAGAGAGGGTCGAGGTTGTCAGATTCCAAGAGCATAGGCGGAGTTGCCTTCCTCCAATATTACGGGGTGAGAATCCGACAACTGTGGAGGTGCAGAAAACAAAGGCCGAAGGCTCCAAAGATTCAACACCCAGCCAAGAAGAACAATAAGATAAAGAAGAACAAGCTGGGGGCCCGAAACAGGAAGCCGAGGTTTCCGTTCCTCCAAGTGAGCCAACTTCGGTCATTACTCCCGGGAAATATTCTAATTAGGTCGGCAATCCCATCGCCTCCATTACCCCCCTACAGTCTGCAAAGGAGATCCCGGACGTAGGTTGGATTTTGGGTGAAAAATTGACACCTATATCAGTAGAAAAGCTACCTCCGAATGAATTCTTCTTCGATAAGAAGAGGAAAGTGGTTGTGAGACAAGAAATCTACCAAGAGGTAGGTACTGTCTTTAAGAAATTTAAAATTTTAACTGATGGGAGAAATATGAAGAAAGAAGAATTTGCGACGCAAATAGCAGGAACATTGGGGGCTTTCACCACGACAAACCAATATTCAGTCGGGACCTTGAAAGATCAGCTAAAACAAAAAAATCGTTTGATCATGACGCTAGAGGCTAAACTAGCTACAGCAGAAGCTGCTGCTAAAGATCAGGCAAGTGCGACTTTAGAGCAAGCAAGAGTAGAAGATAAAAAAGAAATCGAGAAGCTTAAAGTCGATCTCGAACAGACACAGTTGAAGGTTCAAACGAGTCAGACTTAGGTAAGCTAGCAGGGAGAATTGATAGACCAGCTTTGGGAAAAACTGGAATTCGTCGAAAGCCAGGTAATCGATATCGGGATATTTCAATCCCAAGCAATAGAGATCAAAAAAAGGTTATCGGCGGTGCAGTAGGGTCTGCTTGTTAAAGTAGAAACAATTCAAAGCAGCTTCCAATTCATTGATCAGGTGTTGGAAAACCTCTCTGTTAAAGAAAGGGAAGCCGGAGCAGCTCGGGTGGCATTCTAGGAGGCTATTATAGCCACAACGAGAAGGGAAACAAGCAATAGTTCTAGTTTTTCCATCGCAGAGCAGACCAGGGGTAATATCTTGTTGAAAGAATGGGAGTGAAATATATCCGAAGGCAGACAACAAGCTATGAAGTTGAGGAAATCTTGCGAAGAAATTTCCGGTTTGTTAAATGAGATTTGTTTAGGTTCAGATGGTGAAAGTGGCATGGAGATACTGGGTTAGATCAATACAGCTAAATATATGCTAAATATCTAGGAAAATGAAGAAAGAGAATTAGCCGAAATATCACAAATAACTCAAACAGACATAGTGCAAATAGACAAATGGCTAATTAAATCAAGTATACTGTTATGCTCTATCAATGCCAAAGATCAACAGGTGGAAGGAAAGCTGCCGCTATTGATGAAAGACTGCTATATTTTTTAGGCAAATAATCAAGCAGAGCCATCTAAGTTGATATCACAGCTAGTGGAGAAGTGCGTTATTTGCACGGAGCATGCGAAGAGGCAGGTTTCGGGTACCAAATGAGAACAGAGATAAAGAAACGAAACGTTTCAACTCTTTTGATTGTAACCGAAAACCTCTGGAACTATTGAGATTCCAGCGCATAAAAATTTGTATAAATATACATTTTGAAGAAAGAAAAAAGGCTGGACCTTTTTGATTTATTGTAATAGAGACTGTCTCTTGTCGAGAATTAATACAAAGCAATCCAGATATTCCTAATTCTGTCACTACTGTGTTATGAGTTTGTTCTCTCTGTTATTTCATATTCATTCTTATTTCACTTATATATATATATCTGATGAATGTCACATTGCAATTTAGTAAAACTTCTACTGCAGTGATTAATGTTTAGCTATCTATTGTTTACATTTTTTCCTTTGTATCGGCTACTAGCAGGTACAAGACCTGTAAATCTTTAGGTTGTTATATTTTATGCTTCATCGAACCATTTCTTATCTTATTTTCTTCTTCTGTTTACAGAGTGAGATTCTCTCTTGATAGGAGCCTTATTCTATAGACAGCTTAATGTTTTTTCCATAATTCATACACCATTTATTTCAAATATAACGCAGTTATGGAAAAAGGCCTTTGGTTTGCAATTTGCTTTTAATATTGATTTCTAAAGTTCTTTTTTATAAAATAAAATTGATACAGCATAAAAACTTTCGGATTTCTTTAAATTTTTCTGTTCCCCTATGATTGTTCCTGTTGTAAGACAACCCAATATTGAACCCGACTTGATAGATCAAACCCACATTGTTTTAAATCTCTTTGATACCATACTTAAAACGGCTAACACCTGGGTAGAACTTGAACGTTCATGGGCTGCAATTGAAAGGGATATAAACATCCAGGAACAGTTGGAAGCCAGACAACGACAGCCTAGAAATGAACTCTAGTTTCCTTTCCTGAAGGTTTACCTTCCTCCCTTTTTACATCTTACTAACTTTCAGATGCCTAGACACTGTACTTTTTAAATCCTTAAGTACAGACTCGGGAACAACATCTTTTTGGCGCCGTTGCCGGGGACGAAGTTACGAAACCTTTTCCCTGGGAAGAACGACATATTTTCAAGTTTCACCCTTTGATAGTGAACAAAGAGTGAGCACTTTCTAAAGGATTTTCTTATCTTTCACTTGGCGACTCTACGTATAAGTAAGCTGGCATCTGGTCGAAGGAATACCAGACAAAACCCAGAGAACAAGCAGACCACGCCTGTTTCAGATCCCGAAAAAATATTAAAAGCTAGGTAGAGTAGGCTAGGCTAGGATAGAGTAGGATAGGCTAGGCTAAGATAGAGTAGGCTAGGCTAGGTAGAGTAGGTTATGTTAGGATAGAGAAGGCTAGGCTAGGTGGAGTAGGCTAGGATAGAGTAGGCTAGGCTAGTCTAGGCTAGGATAGAGTAGGCTAGGATAGAGTAGAGTAGGCTAGGATAGAGTAAGCTAGGCTAGGCTAGGCTAGGTAGAGTAGCTCTAGGATAGAGTAGGCTAGGCTAAGTAGAGTAGGCTAGGCTAGGGTAGGCTAGGCTAGAATAGAGTAGGCTAGGCTAAGTAGAGTAGGTTAGGTTAGGCTAGGCTAGGTTAGGCTAGGCTAGGTTAGGTAGAGTAGGCTAGACTAGGCTAGGTAGAGTAGGCTAGGCCAGGCTAGGCTAGGTAGAATATAATAGGCTAGGCTGGGCTAGGTTAGGTAGAGTAGGCTACGCTAGGTAGAGTAGCCAAGGCTAGGATATAGTAGTCTAGGCTAGGTAGAGTAGGCTAAGATAGTGTAGGCTAGGCTAGGTAGAGTAGGCTAGGAAGAAGATGCTAGGCTAGGCTAGGCTAGGTAGAGTAGGCTAGGTAGAATAGGCTAGAGTAGGCAAGGCTAGGTAGAGTAGGCTAAGCCTGGATAGAGTGGTCTAGGCTTGGTAGAGTAGGCTAGGATAAAGTAGGATAGGCTAGGCTAGGCTAGGTAGAGTAGGCTGGATAGATTAGTCTAGGCAAGGGTAGGCTCGGCTAGGTAGAGTAGGCTAGGCTAGGCTGGGAACTATAGCGTAGGCTAGGCTAGGCTAGGATAGGTAGAGTAGGCTAGGCTAGCCTAGGATAGGCTAGGTAGAGTAGGCCAGGATAGAGTAGGTTAGGCTAGGTAGAGTAGGCTAGGATAGAGTAGGCTAGGCTAGTATAGAGTAGGCAAGATTAGATAGAGTGGGCTAGGCTAGGTAGTGTAGGCTAGGCTAGGTAGAGTAGGCGAGGATAGATTAGGCTAGGCTAGGCTAGAGTAGGTAGAGTAGTCTAGGCTAGGTAGAGTAGGTTAGGCTAGGCTAGGTAGAGTAGGTTAGGCTAGGATCGAGTAGTCTAGGCTAGGTAGAGTAGGCTAGGCTAGGCTAGGTATAGTAGGCTAGGTAGAATAGTTCAGGCTAAGCTACGTAGAGTAGGCAAGGCTGGGCTAGGCTAGGATAGAGTAGGCTAAGATAGAGTAGGCTAGGCGAGGTAGAGTAGGCTAGGATAGAGTAGGCAAGGCTAGGCTATGCTAGGTAGAGTAAGCTAGTATAGAGTAGGCTAGGCTAGGATAGAGTAGGCTAGGCTAGGTACACTAGGCTAGGCTAGGCAGAGTAGGCTAGGTTAGGCTAGGATAGAGTAGGCTTGACTAGGTAGAGTAGGCTAGGCTAGGATAGAGTAGGCTAGGATAGAGTAGGCTAGGGTAGGCTAGGCTAGGTAGAGTAGGCTAGGATACAATAGGTTAGGCTAGGCTAGTCTAGGTAGAGTATGCCAGGCTAGGCTAGGCTAGGTAGAGTGGGCTAGGCTAGGTAGAGTATGCTAGGCTAGGCTAAGTTAGGCTAGGATAGAGTAGGCTTGGCTAGGTAGAGTAGGCTAGGCTAGGAAGAGTAGGCTAGGCTAGGTAAAGTATGTTAGGATAGAGTAGGCAAGGCTAGGCTAGTCTAGGTAGAATAGGCTAGGCTAGGTAGAGCAGACTAAGTAGAGTAGGCTAGTCTAGGTAAAGTAGGCTATGATTGGACCACGTGCTGCCACATCAAACTGCTACGTCATCTGCCACATCATCGTACGGTCGCCACGTCATCCTCCGTATGCCACGTCATCCGAGCCACGCAAGCTGCTGACGTCATCCGTGCCACGTGTCACCCTTCCAGTGGTGACACGTGTCACTTTAGGATTGGTCCAACTGCGTGCCAAAAATGCCGAATCAGCTTGACACGTGTCATGCTCTGGAGCCGCCACGTGTCCTGTACAGAATATGCCACATGTCGTCATACGGACCTGCCACGTGTCCCTGTACGAACTGACACGTGTCCTGTACGGACTGTACGGACAGGTACAGTCAGCATCCCAAAATTTTGCCTGTTTGGCTCGACGGACAGAATGCGATATCTTCTTCATACGGACTCCATTTGACATAAAAATTATACCACCGGAATCAGGAAGACGAGACAGACGCAATGGTGTTGGTTTCGTCGAATTCCGAGCACTTTCATTTTTGAGCATTTTTCATGCCCTGACAGCCTTATGAATCCGATTTCGGATCACACCTCCCAATAATAAGACCTTTTGGTCCCCAAAAGGTTACAGACCACTCGACAAGCTCGGGATAGGCCACCCGGCTTGCTCTTTGTCTCTGAAAGATGATTACATCAGGGGAAACAAAACACAATGAAGTTGAGACATCCACTTCTAGCAGAACCAAGTGACTGCTTTCTTTCCTTCACGGTGTTCTTCTTGCTTCGCTGGTAATCCTTCCTCCTTCGTGGGTGCATGAAAAATCCTTTTGCCCTTCTTTGGACGAAGATCCGGATTAAGCTTCCAACAGCTAGCCTCTTGATGTCCACTCTTGCTGCAAAACGTACAACGAGTTTTTGACATCCAGACATACTTAACCTTCTCCTTCTTCCATTGTGGACTTGAGCCTTTACGTCGTGTTTCCTTCTTGGACGACATAGGTTTCCTGTGCAAAGTTCGTCTCTTCCAACACTTGGCAACACAATGCTTAGGTGAAAGACAATAAGCACATGGATAAAGTTTCCACAAGTTCCGGTTTACTTGATTATGCTTGTTATAATCAAAAGGAGAATTAACAAAAACATGACCATTATA
>ML803697.1:96965-128447 GCA_009831015.1 Picea engelmannii
CTCAAACCTACACCTTTTGTGTGTTTTTCGAATTCACCAAAACCAACTTGATGAGTATGAGGAACATTTGATGAGAAACCTTCACTGCATACCTCAGATATGTTGTCTGAAACAGATGTAGAAGGCACTTCCTTCAATGCTTCCTTTCCTTTGTTGTTCTTCGAAGTTTTCGCTTGAACCGTGCTCTTTCGTTCCAAGTAGTCTTCATACAACACCTTCACCATCTCGGCCATGGCAAACACCGAATCTCTGAACTTCTTCTCATCTTGAGAAAGTCCTCCTGTAAATGCCATTTTCCTCCTTGAGATGTCTTCTTCCCTGGCTAACATGCAAAACTCAATTCCAAATGTCAACTAGCTCTGATACCACTTGATCCATCAGGATTTTTCGAAATGACTATGGTTGAGTTTTTAATTGCATGCATTAATTGACCATTGGGAAACTTAACGAAAGAACGAGGAAAAGCAAATGAATAATACAGCCACAGACATGTATGCAAATCTGAAATGCAATAAAGAACAACAAACCATAATGCACAAGTTTGGTAACGGAGTTCGGCACAACTTTGCCTACGTCTCCGGGCCTTTTCTCTGTGAGGGAGGCTTCTTTATTTCTATTCGAAAGATTATTAGTACATCTTTATAATGCCGATTGGCTTCTAGACTAATCTGGTCATGTTCGCCATGATCTCTAGAATCTTGCACAACTTACGGCACCTGAAACGGATGTCCCGAGCTCTCAGAAATCGTCCGACAGCATCTCTACCTCAACAGCTTCCCTGCCTCAAACTGGCTTAGACCTGGCTTTGCCTCAACATCTCTGCTCTCCAAAACCGTCCAAAAGCTCTCCAAATCTCACCAAATGGCCTCAACATGGCCTTGGTTAAATAGTTGGGAAAGTTGGTTATCAATCTCCAACTTCCTCCCAAGAATTAGGCTCTAAAAAAATCCAATAACCCCCAATGGGCCTTAAGCTCCCAAAGCTGGGCCCGCGCCCCCTTAAGCGGTCACATGGCGTGTAATATGGCCAAGAGCTAGTCCTTTGGGCTAGCGCTGGCCTACTAGCCCTTGCGCTCTGCACCTGGTCGCATAGTTGATTACATAAGACCACAGGACTAACGGATAGCCGCGCCCAAACTAAGCCCCAAAACCTTGGTCATATGCTGGAGGGTGCGCCCATAACCGTGGCTAACGAACTGATCCGCGCCATGTACCCACTCTCCCGGTCCTGTGACTACGGTTATATGTATATCGAGGGCTGGGGCTTAGGCCCCGGCCCTTTTCCCGCCGGCCAGATTGTATAACAAATTCAAATAAAGTTTTTGCCGTTTCACTTACAAGCATTACACGGTGGCGCATTGGTAAACGAAAGTATTGTTAAATCGTTGGCATAGTGGGAGGTCCGGGGTTCGAATCCCCAGGGCCCAAAATATTTTTGATATAGCTGTCATTGGATAAACCCGGGGTGCCACGTGGCAGCCCGTGATTGGACCACGTGGCACCTTATCATTTTCCCACAAAACTGCCACGTGTCGACATCTGATTGGACCACGTGCTGCCACATCAAACTGCTACGTTATCTGCCACGTCATCGTATGGTCGCCACATCATCCGAGCCACGTCATCCTCCGTACGCCACATCATCCGAGCCACGCAAGCTGCTGATGTCATCCGTGCCACGTGTCACCCTTCCAGTGGTGACACGTGTCACTTTAGGATTGGTCCAACTGCGTGCCAAAAATGTCGAATCAACGTGACACGTGTCACGCTCTGGAGCCGCCACGTGTCCTGTACGGAATCTACCACGTGTCGTCGTACGGACCTGCCACGTGTCCCTGTATGGACTGACACGTGTCCTGTACGGACTGTACGAACAGGTACAGTCAGCATCCCAAAATTTTGCCTGTTTGGCTCGGCGGACAGAATGCGATATCTTCTTCATACGGACTCCGTTTGACATAAAAATTATACCACCGAAATCAGGAAGACGAGACGAACGCAATGGTCTTGGTTTCGTCGAATTCCGAGCACTTTCATTTTTGAGCATTTTTCATGCCCTGACAGCCTTATGAATTCGATTTCGGATCACTGGGCTAGGCTAGGTAGAGTAGGTTAGGATAGGTAGAGTAGACTAGGATATAGTAGGGTAGGCTAGGCTAGGATAGAGTAGGCAAGGTTAGGTAGAGTAGGCTAGGCTAGGATAGAGTAGTCTAGGCTAGGTAGAGTAGGCTAGGCTAGAGTAATCTAGGATAGAGTAGGATAGGCTAGGCTAGGCTAGGCTAGGATAGAGTAAGTTAGGCTAGGCAGAGTAGGCTAGATAGTGTAGGCTAGGTAGAGTAGGCTAGGTAGAGTAGGTTAGGATAGAGTAGGCTAGGCTAGGTAGAGTAGGTTAGGATATAGTAGGCTCGTCTAGGCTAGGTTAGGGTAGAGTAGGCTAGGATAGAGTAGGCTAGGCTAGAGTAGTCTAGGATAGAGTAGGCTAGGCTAGGATAGATTAGGCCAGGATAGATTAGAGTAGGCTAGGCAAGGATAGAGTAGGGTAGACTAGGTAGAGTAGGCTAGGATAGGGTAGACTAGGTAGAGTAGGCTAGGCTAGGCCAGGATAGAGTAGGCTAGGCTAGGTAGAGTGAGCTAGGCTAGGCTAGGTAGAATATTCTAGGATAGAGTAGGCAAGGCTAGAGTAGGCTAAGCTAGGATAGTGTAGGCTAGGCTAGGATAGGATAGAGTAGGCAAGGCTAGGTAGAGTAGGCTATGATAGAGTGGGCTAGGCTAGGTAGAGTAGGCTAGGATAAAGTAGGCTAGGCTAGGCTAGGATAGAGTAGGCTAGGCTGGGTAGAGTAGGTTAGGCTAGGATAGAGTAGTCTGGGCCTGGTAGAGTAGGCTAGGATAGTGTAGGTTAGGCCAGTCTAGGCTAGGAAGAAAAGGCTAGGTAGAGTAGTCTAGGTTAGGTAGAGTAGGTTAGGCTAGATTGAGTAGGCTAGGCTAAGATAGAGTAGGCTAGGCTAGGTAGAGTAGGCTAGGATAGAGTAGGCGAGGCTAGGTAGAGTAGGCTGGGCTAGGCTAGGTAGAGTAGGCTAACCTAGGTAGAATAGCTTAGGTAAAGTAGGCTAGAATAGGCTAGAGTAGGCTAGAGTAGGCTAGGATAGAGTAGTCTAGGGTAGGTAGAGTAGGCTAGGCTAGGCTTGGCTAGGTAGAGTAGTCTAGGCTAGGCTAAGCTAGGCTAGATAGAGTAGGCTAGGCAGAGTAGGCTAGGCTAGGCTAGGCTAGGTTAGGTAAACTAGGCTAGGTAGAGTAGGCCAGGCTAGGCTAGGTTAGGTAGAGTAGGCTAGGTAGAGTAGGCCAGGCCAGGCTAGGTAGAATTGGCTAGGTAGAGTAGGATAAGATAGAGTGGGCTAGGATAGAGTAGGCTAGGCTAGGTAGAGTAAGCTAGGATAGAGTAGGCTAGGCTAGGCTATGCTAGGCTAGACTAGGTAGAGTAGGCTAGGCTAGTCTATGCTAGTCTAGGCTAGGATAGAGTAGGTTAGACTAAGTAGAGTAGGCTAGGCTAGGCTAGGCTAGGTAGAGTAGGCTAGGTAGAGTAGGCCAGGCTAGGCCAGGCTAGGATAGAGTATGCTAGGCTAGGCTAGGATAAGTAGAGTATGCTAGGATAGAGTAGGCGAGGCTAGGTAGAGTAGGCTAGGCTAGGTAGAGTTGGTTAGGATAGAGTAGGCTAGGCTAGGCTAAGCTAGGTAGAGTAGGCTATGACAGAGTAGGCTAGGCTAGGTTAGGCTAGGATAGAGTGGGCTAGGCTAGGTAAAGTAGGCTAGGATAGAGTAGGCTAGGCTAGGCTCGGATAGAGTAGACTAGGCTAAGTAGAGTAGGCTAGGCTAGATTAGGCTTGGCTAGGTAGAGTAGGCTAGGTTAGGCTAGGCTAGGTAGAGTAGGCAAGAGTAGGTAGAGTAGGCGAGAGTAGGCTAGGCTAGGTAGAGTAAGCTAGGCTAGGATAGAGTAGTCTATGATAGGTAGAGTAGGCTAGGATAGAGTAGGCTAGGCTAGGCTAGGCGAGGTAGAGTAGGCTAGGTAGAGTAGTCTAAGCTAGGCTAGGCTAGGCTAGGTAGAGTAGGCTTGGGTAGAGTAGGCTAGGCTAGGCTAGGCTAGGCTAGGATAGAATAGGCTAGGCTAGGTAATGTAGGCTAGGATAGAGTAGGCTAGGCTAGGTAGAGTAGGCTAGGCTAGGCTAAGCTAGGTAGAGTAGGCTAGGCTAGGCTATGCTAAGTAGAGTAGGCTAGGATAGAGTAGGCCAGTCTAGGCTAGGATAGAGTAGGCTAGGCTAGGATAGAGTAGGCTAGGCTATCTAGAGTAGGCTAGTCTAGGCTAGCCTAGGCTAGGCTAGACTAAGCTAGGCTAGGCTAAAATAAGCTAATCTAAGAAAGGCTAAGCTAGGCTAAGCTAGACTAGGCTTAGCTAGGCTAAGTTAAGCTAGGATAGGCAAAGCTAGGCTAAGCTAAGCTAAGCTACGCTAGGCTAAGCTAAGCAAGGCAAAGCTAGGCTAGGATAAGCTAGGATAAGCTAAGCTAGGCTAGGCTAGGCTAAGCTAGGCTAGGCTAAGCTAGGTTAAGCTAGGGTAAGCTAAGCTATGCTAACCTAAGCTAGGCAAAGTTAGGCTAAGCTAAGCGAAGCAAATTTAGGCAAAGCTAGGCTAAGCTAAGCTAGGCTAAGCTAGGCTAAGCTAAGCTAGGCAAAGCTAGGATGAGCTAAGCTAGGCAAAGCTAGACTGGGCTACGCTAGGCTAGAGTAGGCTTGGCTAGGTAGAGTAGGCTAGGCTAGGCTAGGCTAAGCTAGTCTAAGCTAGGTTAGGCTAAGCTAGGCTAGGTTAAGCTAGGCTAAGCTAGACTAGGCTTAGCTAGGCTAAACTAAGCTAGGCAAGGCTAAGCGTGGATAAGCTAGGCTAAGCTAGGCTAGGAGAAGCTAGGATAAGCTAATCTAGGCTAGGCTAGGCTAGACTAGGCTAAGCTAGGCTAAGTTTAAGCTATGGTAAGCTAGGGTAAGCTAAGCTAGGTTAACCTAAGCTAGGCAAAGTTAGGTTAAGCTAAGCGAAGCAAAGCTAGGCTAAGCTAAGTTAGACTAAGCTAGGCTAAGCTAAGCTAGGCTAAGTTAAGCTAAGCTAAGCTAGGCTGAGCTAAGCTATTCAAAGCTAGACTAGGCTAGATAGGCTAGAGTAGGCTAGACTAGGTAGAGTAGGCTAGGCTATGCTAGGTTAAGCTAGGCTAGGCTAAAATAAGTTAAACTAAGCAAAACAAAGCTAGGCTAAGCTAGATTAGGCTTAGCTAGGCTAGGTTAAGCTAGGCTAAGCTAGACTAGGCTTAGCTAGGCTAAGCTAAGCTAGGCTAGGCTAAGCTAGGCTGAGCTAAGCGAGGCTTAGTTAACCGAGGTAAAGCTAGGCTAAGTTAAGAGAAGTTAAGCTAGGCTAGGCTAGGCTAGTATAGAATAGGCGAGGCTAGGCTAGGCTAAGCTAGGCTAGGCTAGGCTAAGCTAGGCTAACCTAAGTTAGGCAAAGCTAGAAAAAGCTAAGCGAGGCAAAGCTAGGCTAAGCTAGGCTAAGTTAAGATAGGCTAAGCTAAGCTAAGCTAAGCTAGGCTAAGGGAGGCAAAGCTAGACTAAGCTAGGCTAAGTTAAGCTAGGCTAAGCTAAGCTAAGCTAAGTTAGGCTAAGCTAGGCTGAGCTAAGCTAGGATGAGCTAGACTAGGCTAGGCTAGGCTAGGCTAGAGTAGGCTAAGCTAGACTAGGATAGGCTATGCTAGGCTAGTGTAGGCTAGAGTAGGTAAGACTAATTTAGGCTAGGCAAAGTAGGCTAGGTTAGGATAGGTAGTTCTAGGCTAGCCTAGGCTAGAGTATGCTAGGCTAAGCTAAGCTAGGTTAGGATAGGATAAAGTAAGCTAGTCTAAAGTAGGCTACACTAGAGCAGGTAAAGTTAGTTTAGGTTGGTGTAGATAGAGTAGGCTATGCTAGAGTAGGTTATGTTAGGTTAGGCTAGAGTAAGTTAGGCTATAGTAAGCTATTATAGGCAAGAGTAGGCTAGGGTAGGCTGGAGTAGGATAAGCTAGTCTAAGGTAGGGAAGGCTAGAGTAGGATAGGATAGGCTGGGCTAGAGTAGGATATGCTAGGCTAGGCTAAAGTAGGATAGGCTAGGGTAGAGTAGACTAGAATATGATAAATGAGGCTAGGAAAGGTTAGGCTAGAGTAGGCTAGGCTAGGCTAGAGTAGGCTAAGCTAGGCCAGGTTAGGCTAGGGTGAGCCAGGCTAGGTTAGGCTAAACTATGCTAGAGTAGGCTAGTCCATGCTAAGCTTAGCTAGGCTAGGCTAGGCTAGAGTAGGATAGGCTAGGTAGAGTAGGCTAGGATAGAGTAGACTAGGCTAGGCTAGTTAGAGTAGGCTAGGCTAGTCTAGGCTAGGTAGAGTAGGCTAGGATAGAGTAGGCTAGGCTAGGTTAGGATGGAGCAGGCTAGCCTAGGTAGAGTAGGCTAGGCTAGGATAGAGTAGGCTAGGATAAGCTAGGCTACGTAGAGTAGGCTAGGTAGAGTAGGTTAGGCTAGGATAAAGTGGGAGTTTCTTTCTTATTCCTCTTCCTCTTAATCTTTAGATTCTGATGGGGGTAAAGCTCCGCGCTACGCTGTGCCTCACTTGCCTATAGGCTGAGCTCGACAGGCCTTCGAGTCGTCCTATGGGCTGGCTCTCTGACTATATATATTTCTTTTTTATTCATTTCCTGCACGACAGGATGGAGGCCTACCGTGGGTTAGGGTTAGCGTTGGGCTAACATGGGGTAGGGTGTTGGAAATGAAAACAATTAGCAAACAAGACAGGGATCTTATCAAACACTTGTAAGGCAGGTGTGTGCTGCACTCACAAGAGAATGCCAGTGATATGTTGGAGGAAGGCCAGGCTAGGTAGAGTAGGCTACTATAAAGTAGGCTAAGCTAGGTAGAGTAGGCTACGCAGAGTAAGCTAGGATAGGCTAGGCAGACTAAGCGAGGTAGAGTAAGCTAGGCTAGGGTAGGCAAGGTAGAGTAGGCTAGGTAGAGTAGACTAGGATAGAGTAGGCTAGGCTAGGTAGAGTAGGCTAGGATAAAGTAAGCTAGACTAGGCTAGGCTAGGTAGAGCAAGCTAGGTAGAGTAGGCAAGGCTAGAATAGGCTAGGTAGAGTAGGCTAGGCTAGGCTAGGCTAGGATAGGATAGAGTAGGTTAGGATAAGTAGAGTAGGCTAGGCTAGCATAGGCTAGGCTAGGATAGAGTAGGCTAGGTGGTGTAGGCTAGAGTAGGCTAGGATAGAGTAGGCTAGGCTAGGCTAGGCTAGGCTAGGATAGAGTAGGCTAGGTAAGGTAGAGTAGACTAGTCTAAGATAGAGTAGGTTAGGCTAGGTTGAGTAGGCTAGGCTAGGCTAAGCTAGGTAGAGTAGGCAAGGATAAAGTAGGCTAGGCTAGGCTAGGATAGAGTAGACTGGGCTAGGTAGAGTAGGCTAGGCTAGGATAGAGTAGGCTAGGATAGACTAGGGTAGAGTGGATTAGGCGAGGTAGAGTAGACTAGGTAGAGTAGGATAGGCTATGCTAGATAGAGTAGGCTAGAATAGAGTAGGCTAGGCTATGATAGAGTAGGCTAGGCTAGGTAGAGTACGTTAGGCTAGGCAAGGCTAGGTAGAGTAGGCTAGGCTAGGCTATGCTAGGTAAAGTAGGCTAGGCTAGGTAGAGTAGGCTAGGCTAGGCTAGACTGGGCTGGGCTAGGCTAGGCTAGGCTGGAGTAGGTTAGGCTAGGCTAAGGTAGGATAGAGTAGGCTAGGCTAGGGAGAGTAGGCTAGGTAGAGTAGACTAGGATAGATTAAACTAGGCTAGGTAGTGTAGTCTACGATAGAGTAGGCTAGGCTAAGCTAGGATAGAGTAGGCTAGAATAGGCTAGGCTAGGTAGAGTAGGCTAGGATAGAGTAGGCTAGAATAGGCTAGGCTAGGTAGAGTAGGCTAGAATAGAGTAGGCTAGGCAAGAGTAAGCTAGGATAGAGTAGGCTAGGCCAGGCTAGGCTAGGCTAAGCTAGGATAGAGTAAGCTAGGCAAGGTAAAGTAGGCTAGGTAGAGTAGGCTATGTAGAGTAGGTTAGGATAGAGTAGGCTGGGCTAGGTAGAGTAGGCCAAGATAGAGTAGGCTCGGCTAGGCTCGTATAGGATAGAGTAGGCTAGGATAGGTAGTGTAGGCTAGGCTAGGTAGAGTATTCTAGGCTAGGCTAGATAGAGTAGGCTAGGCTAGGTGGAGTAGGCTAGGTGGAGCAGGCTAGGCTAGGTAGAGTAGGCTAGGCTAGGTTAGGATAGAGTAGGCTAGGCTAGAGTAGTCTAGGATAGAGTAGGCTAGGATAGGATAGAGTAGGCTAGGATAGAGTAGAGTAGGCTAGGTAGAGAAGGCTAGGCTAGGCCAGGATAAAGTAGGCTAGGCTAGGCAGAGTAGGCCAGGATAGAGTAGGCTAGGCTAGGATAGAGTAGGCTAGGCTACGTAGAATAGGCTAGGATAGAGCAGGCTAGGCTAGAGTAGGCTAGGTTAGAATGGTGTAGTCTAGGCTAGGATAAGATAGAGTAGGCTAGGCCAGGCTAGGATAGAGTAGGCTAGGCTAGGTTAGGCTAGGTTAGAGTAGGCTAGGCTAGGTAGAGTAGGTTAGGCTAGAGTAGGTTAGGCTAGGTAAAAGTAGACTAGGTTAGGTAGAGTAGGCTAGGCTAGGTAGAGTAGATAGAGTAGGCTAGGCTAAGTAGAGTAGGCTAGGATAGAGTAGGCTGGGCTAGGATAGAGTAAGCTGGGCTAGGATAGAGTAGCCTAGGATAAAGTAGGCTAGGCTAGGCTAGACTAGGTACAATAGGTTAGGATAGAGTAGGCTAGGCTAGGCTAGGTTAGGCTAGGTAGAGTAGGCTAGGATAGAGTAGGTTAGGCTAGGCTAGGCTAGGCTAGGCTAAGCTAGGATAGGTAGTGTAGGCTAAGATAGAGTAATCTAGGCTAAGTAGAGTTGGCTAGGATAGAGTAGTCTAGGCTAGGCTAGGCTAGGTAGAGTAGTCTAGGCTAGGCTGGCTGGAGTAGGCTAGGCAAGGCTAAGTTAGGATAGAGTAGGCTAGGCAATGTAGAGTAGGCTAGGATAGAGTAGGCAAGGCAAGGCTAGGCTAGGTAGAGTAGGCTAGAATAGAGTAGGCTAGGCTAGGCAAGGCAAGACAATGCTAGGATACAGTAGGCTAGGCTAAGTAGAGTAGGCTAGGCTAGGTAGCCTAGTATAGAGTAGGCTATGTTAGTCTAAGATAGGATAGAGTAGGCTAGGCCAGGTAGAGTAGGCTAGGATAGAATAGGCTAGGCTAGGTAGAGTAGTCTAAGCTATGATAGAGTAGTCTAAGCCTAGTAGAGTAGGTTAGGCTAGGTAGAGTAGTCTAGGCTAGGCTAAGTAGAGTAGGCTAAGCTAGGCTAGTCTAGATATAGTAGGCTAGGCTAGGATAGAGTACGCTAAGCTAGGCTAGGCTAGGATAGAGTAGGCGAGTCTAGGTAGAGTATGCTATACTAGCCTAGGCTAGGTAGAGTAGGCTAGAGTAGGCTAAGCTAGGTAGAGTAGGCTAGGCTAAGATAGAGTAGTCTAGGCTATGTAAAGTAGACTAGGTAGATTAGGCTAGGCTAGGCTAGGCTTAGCTAGGTAGAGTAGACTAGGTTACGTAGAGTAGGCTAGGATAGAGTAGGCGAGGCTAGGTAGAGTAGGCTAGGCTAGTTTAGGTAGAGTAGGCTAGGATAGGTAAAGATGGCTAGGTAGAGTAGGGTAGGATAGAGTATGCTAGGCTAGGTAGAGTAGGCTAGCATAGAGTAGGCTAGGCTAGGCTAGGATAGAGTAGGTTAGGGTAGGTAGAGTAGGCTAGGCTAGACTAGGATAGAGTGGGCTAGGCTAAGTAGAGTAGGCTAGGCTATGCTAGGCTAGGTAGAGTAGGATATGATAGAGTAATCTAGGCTAGGATAGAGTAGGCTAGTCAAGGTAGATTAGGCTAGGATAGGCTAGGCTAGGCTAGGATAGAGAAGGCTAGGCTAGGTAGAGTAGGCTAGAATAGAGTAGGTTAGGCTAGGCTAGGATAGAGTAGGCTTGGCTAAGATAGAGTAGGCTTGGCTAGGTAGAGTAGACTAGGTTAGGATAGAGTAGGTTAGGACAGAGTAGGCTAGGCTAGGTAGAGTAGGCTAGGATAGAGTAGGCTAGGCTAGGCTAGGATAGAGTAGTTTAGTCCTGGTAGAGTAGGCTAGGATAGTGTAGGTTAGGCTAGGCTAGCCTAGGTAGAGAAGGCTAGGTAGAGTAGTCTTGGCTAGACTAGCATAGCTTAGGTAGAGTGGGCTAGGATAGAGTAGGTGAGGCTAGGTAGAGTAGGTTAGGATAGAGTAGGCTAGGTTTGGATAGGCTAGGTAGAGTAGTCTTGGCTAGGATAGCATAGGTTAGGTAGAGTGGGCTAGGATAGAGTAGGCGAGGCTAGGTAGAGTAGGCTAGGATAGAGTAGGCTAGGCTTGGATAGGCTAGGTAGAGTAGGCTAGGCTAGGCTAGGTAGAGTAGGCTAGGCTAGGCTACGTTACGTAGAGTAGGCTAGGCTAGGCTAGGCTAGGTAGAGTAGGCTAGGATAGAGTAGGCTAGGCTAAGCTAGGATAGAGTAGGCTAGGTTAGGTAGAGTAGGCTGGGTAAAGATAGAGTATGCTAGGCTAGGCTAGGCTAAGCTAGGCTAGAGTTGGCTAGGCTAGGCTAAAATAAGCTAAGCTAAGCAAGGCTATGCTAGGCTTAGCTAGACTAGTCTTAACTAGGCTAAGCTAGGCTAAGCTAGGCTAAGCTAAGCGTGGCTAAGCTAGGCCAAGCTAAGCGAGGCAAAGCTTGGCTAAGCTAAGCGAAGCTAGGCTAGGCTAGTCTAGTCTAGGCTAGGCTAGGCTAGGATAAGCTAGGCTAAGCTAAGCTAGGCTAAGCTAAGGTAAGCTAAGATAGGCTAACCTAAGCTAGGCAAAGCTAGGCTAAGCCAGGCCTAGCTAAGCTAGGCTAAGTTAGGCTAAGTTAAGCTAGGCTAAGCTAGGGTAGGCTAAGCTAGGCTAAGCTAAGCTAAGCTAAGCTAGGCTAAGCAAGGCTGAGCTAATTTAGGCTGAACTAGAGTAGGCTAGGCTAGGCTTGGCTAGAGTAGGCTAAGATAGACTAGGATAGGCTATGCTAGGCTAGAGTAGATAAAAGTAAGTTAGGTTAGGCAAGACAAGCTAGGTTAGGATAGGTAGTTTTAGGCTAGCCTAGGCTAGAGTATGCTAGGCTTGGCTAGGATATGATAAAGTAGGCTAGTCTAAAGTAGGGTACACTAGGGCAGGCAAGGTTAGTTTAGGTTGGTGTAGATAGAGTAGGCTATGCTAGAGTAGGCTATGTTAGGTTAGGCTAGAGTAAGTTAAGCTATAGTAAACTATTATAGGCAAGAGTAGGCTAGGGTAGGCTAGAGTAGGATAAACTAGGCTAGGGTAGGGAAGGCTAGAGTAGGATAGGAAAGGTTGGACTAGAGTAGGATAGGCTAGGCTAGGCTAAAGTAGGATAGGCTAGAGTAGAGTAGACTAGAATATGATAAAGGAGGCTAGGAAAGGTTAGGCTAGAGTAGGCTAGGCTAGGCTCGGCCAGGCCAGGTTAGGCTAGGGTGGGCTAGGCTAGGTTAGGCTAGATTATTCTAGAGTAGGCTAGTTCAGGTTAAACTTAGCTAGGCTAGAATAGGCTAGAGTAGGCCAGGATAGAGTAGGCTAGGCTAGGTAGAGTAGGCTAGGCTAGGCTAGTTATAGTAGGCTAGGCTAGTCTAGGTTAGGTAGAGTAGGCTAGGATAGAGTAGGCTAGGCTAGGCTAGGATATAGTAGGTTAGGCTAGGATATAATAGGCTAGGCTAAGCTAGGCTATGTAGAGTAGGCTAGGCTAGGCTAGGGTAGGTAGAGTAGGCTATGATAGAGTAGGCCAGGCTAGGCTAGGATAGGATAGAGTGGGAGTTTCTTTCTTATTCCTCTTCCTCTTAATCTTCAGATTCTGTTAGGGGTAAAGCTCCATGCTAACACGTTATGTTGTGCCTCACTTGCCTATAGGTTGAGCTTGACAGGCCTTCGAGTAACCCTACGGGCTGGCTCTCTGGCTATATATATTTTCTTTTTATTCATTTCCTGCACGGCAGGACGGAGGCCTATCGTGGGTTAGGGTTAGCGTCGGGCTAACGTGGGTTAGGGTGCTAGAAATGAAAACAATTAGCAACCAAGACAGGGATCTTATCAAACACTTGTAAGGTAGGTGTGTGCTGCATTCACAAGAGACCGCCAGTGATATGCTGGAGGAAGGCCAAGCTAGGTAGAGTAGGCTAGGCTAGCGTAGGTAGGGTAGGCTACGTAAAGTAGACTAGGATAGAGTAGTCTAGACTAGGTAGAGTAGGCGAGTTAGAGTAAGCTAGGCTAGGTAGAGTAGGCTAGATAGAGTAGACTAGGATAGAGTAGAGTAGACAAGAATAGAGTAAGCTAGGCTAGGCTAGGCTAGGTAGAGTAGGCAAGGCTAGGCTAGGCTAGGTAGAGCAAGCAAGGCTAGACAAGGCTAGGATAGAGTAGGCCAAGATAGGTAGAGTAGGCTAGGATAGAGTAGGCTATCCTAGGCTAGGCTAGGATAGAGTAGGCTAGGTAGAGTAGGCTAGAGTAGGCTAGGTAGAGTAGGCTAGGATAGAGTAGGTTAGGCTAGGCTAGGATAGAGTAGGCTAGGCTAGGTAGAGTAGACTAGGCAAAGATAGAGTAGGCTAGGCTAGGCTAGGTTGAGTAGGCTAGGCTAGGCTAAGCTAGGTAGAGTAGGCTAGGCAAGGCTAGGATAGAGTAGGCTAGGCTAGGTAGATTAGGCAAGGCTAGGATAGATTAGGCTAGACTAGGCTAGGGTAGAGTAGGCTAGGCAAGGTAGAGTAAGCTAGGCTATGCTAGATAGAGTAGTTTAGAATAGAGTAGGCTAGGGAGAGTATGCTAGGCTAGGTAGAGTAGGCTAGGCTAGGTAGAGTAGGCTAGGCTATGCTAGATAGAGTAGTTTAGAATAGAGTAGGCTAGGTAGAGTAGGCTAGGCTAGGTAGAGTAGGCTAGGCTAGGCTAGCCTAAGTAGAGTAGGCTATGCTAGGTTAGGCTAGGATAGAGTAGGTTAGGCTAGGTAAAGTAGGCTAGGCTAGGATAGAGTAGGCTAGTCTAGGTAGAGTAGACTAGGCTAGGCTAGGCTAAATAGAGTAGGCTATGATAGAGTAGGCTAGGCAAGGCTAGGCTATGATAGGATCGAGTAGGCTAGGTTAGGATTAGATTGAATAGGCTTGGTAGAGTAGGCTTGGTAGAGTAGGCTAGGATAGAGTAGGCTAGGATAGGCTAGTCTAGGATAGAGTAGGCTAGGCTAGAGTAGGCTAGGATAGAGTAGGCTAGGATAGGCTAATCTAGGATAGAGTAGGCTAGGCAGAGTAGGCTAGGCTAGAGTAGGCTAGGATAGAGTAGGCTAGGCTAGGCTAGGCCAGTCTAGAATAGAGTAGGTTAGGCTAGGTAGACTAGACTAGGCTAAGATAGAGTAGGCTAGGCTAGGTAGAGTTGGCTAGGCTAGGTAGAGTAGGCTACGATAGAGTAGGCTAGGCTAGGCTAGGCTAGGTAGAGTAGGCTAAGCTAGTCTAGGCTAGGTAGAGTAGGCCAGGATAGAGTAGGCTAGGCTAGGCTAAGCTAGGATATAGTAGGCTAAACTAAGATAGAGTAGGCTAGGCTAGGTAGATTAGGCTAGGTAGAGTAGACTATGATAGATTAGGCTAGGCTAGGCAGAGTAGGCTAGGTAGTGTAGTCTGCGATAGAGTAGGCTAGGCTACACTAGGATAGAGTAGACTAGCTTAGAGTAGGCTAGGCTAGAGTAAGTTAGGATAGAGTAGGCTAGGCTAGGCTAGGTTAGGATAGAGTAAGCTAGGCTAGGTAAAGTAGGCTAGGTAGAGTAGGCTATGTAAAGTAAGTTAGGATAGAGTAGGTTGGGCCAGGTACAGTAGGCTAGGATAGACTAGGCTCGACTAGGCTAGGCCATGATAGAGTAGGCCAGGCTAGGTAGAGTAGGTTAGGCTAGGCTAGGCTAGGTAGAGTAGGCTAGGTTAGGCTAGGCTAGGTAAAGTAGGCTAGGTTAGGTTAGGATAGAGTAGTCTAGGCTAGAGTAGTCTAGGATAGAGTAGGCTAGGCTAGGATAGAGTAGAGTAGGCTAGGATAGGATAAAGTAGGCTAGGTAGAGTAGGCTAGGCTAGGCAGAGTAGTCCATGATAGAGTAGGCTAGGCTAGGCTATGATAGAGTAGGCTAGGCTAGAGTAGGCTAGGCTAGGATGGTGTAGGCTAGGCTAGGGTAGGATAGAGTAGGCTAGGCTATGCTAGGATAGAGTAGGCTAGGCTAGGCTAGGCTAGGTTAGAGTAGGCTAGGCTAGGAAGAGTAGGTTAGGCTAGAATAGGCTAGGATAGAGTAGGCTAGGTTAGGTAAAGTAGGCTAGGCTAGGCTAGGGTAGGTTGATTAGGCTAGGTAGAGTAGGCTAGGATAGAGTAGGCAAGGCTAGGTACAGTAGGCTAGGCTAGGATATAGTAGGCTAAGCTTTGTAGAGTAGGCTAGGATAGAGCAGGCTAGGCTAGGCTAGGCTAGGTAGATTAGGATAGGCTATGTAGAGTAGGCTATTCTAGGCTAGACTAGGCTAGGTTAGGTAGAATAGGCTAGGCTGGGTAGAGTAGATATAGTAGTCTAGGCAAGGCTAGGTAGAGTAGGCTAGGCTAGGTAGAGTAGGCTAGGATAGAGTAGGCTGGGCTAGGATAGAGTAGGCTAGGTAGAGCAGGCTAGAATAGAGTAGGCTAGGCTAGGATAGAGTAGGCTAGGATAGAGTAGGCTAAGTAGAGTAGGCTAGGCTAAGCTAGGCTAGGTACAATAGGCTAGGATAGAGTAGGCTAGGCTAGGTTAGGTTAGGATAGGTAGAGTAGGCTAGGCTAGGCTAGGCTAGGTAGAGTAGGCTAGGATAGAGTAGTCTAGGCTAGGTAGATTAGGCTAGGATAGGTAGAGTCAACTAGGTAGAGTAGTCTAGGCTAGGCTAAGCAAAGTAGGCTAGGTAGAGTAGGCTAGGCAAGGTTAGGCTAGGATAGAGTAGGCTAGGCAAGGTAGAGTAGGCTAGGATAGAGTACGCAAGGCTAGGCTAGGCTAGGTAGAGTAGGCTAGAATAGAGTAGGCTAGGCTAGGCTAGGCTAGGATAGAGTAGGCTAGGCTAGGTAGTGTAGGCTAGGCTAGGTAGCCTAGCATAGAGTAGTCTATGGTAGTCTAGAATATGATAGAGTAGGCTAGGCTAGGTAGAGTATGCTAGGATAGAGTAGGCTAGGCTAGGATAGAGTAGGCTAGGCAAAGCTAGGCTAGGTAGAGTAGCTCTAGGATAGAGCAGGCTAGTCTAGGATAGAGAAGGCTAGGCTAGGATAGGTTAGGATAGAGTAGGCTAGGCTAGGTAGAGTAGGCTGGAATAGAGTAGGCTAGACTAGGCTAGGTTAGGCTAGGATAGAGTAAGCTTGGCTAGGCAAAGTAGTCTAGGTTAGGATAGAGTAGGCTAGGCTAGGTAGAGTCGGCTAGGGTAGAGTAGGCTAGGGTAGATAAAGTAGGCTAGGATAGAGCAGGCCAGGCTAGGCTAGGCTAGGCTAGGATAGAGTAGGCTAGGCTAGGCTAGGATAGAGTAGGCTAGGCTAGGTAGAGTAGGCTAGGGTAGGACAGAGTAGTCTAGGCCTCTTAGAGTAGGCTAGGATAGTGTAGGTTAGGCTAGTCTAGCCTAGGTAGAGTAGTCTAGGCTAGGCTAGCCTATGTTAGGTAGAGTAGGCTAGGCTAGATAGAGTAGGCTAGGCTAAGATAGAGTAGGCTAGGCTAAAGTAGGCGAGGCTAGGTAGAGTAGGCTAAGCTAGGTAGAGTACGCTAGGATATAGTAGGCTAGACTAGGTAGAGTAGACTAGGATATAGTATGGTAGGCTAGGCTAGGATAGAGTATTCTAGGTTAGGTAGAGTAGGCTAGGCTAGGCTAGGTAGAGTAGGCTAGGTAGAGTAGGCTAGAGTAGAATAAGCTAGGTAGAGTAGGCTAGGCTAAGATAGAGTAGTCTAGGCTAGATAGAGTAGGTTAGGCTATGTAGAGTAGGCTAGGGTAAGATAGAGTAGTCTAGGCTAAATAGAGTAGGCTAGGATAGAGTAGGTTATCCTAGGTAGAGTAGGCTAGGTAGAGTAGGCTAGGATAGAGTAGGCTAGGCTAGGCTATGTTATATTAGGCTAGGATAGAGTACGTTAGGCTAGGTGGAGTAGGCTAGGCCAGGTAGATTAGGCTAGGATAGAGTAGGCTAGGCTAGGCTAAGTTAGGCTAGGATAGAGCAGGCTAGGCAAGGCTAGGTAGAGTAGGCTTGGCTAGGCTAGGTAGAGTAGTTTAGGCTAGGTAGAGTAGGTGAGTCTAGGTAGAGTAGGTTAAGATAGAGTAGGCTAGGCTAGGCTAGGTTAGGCTAGGATAGAGTAGCCTTGGCTAGTTAGAGTAGGCTAGGTTAGGATAGAGTAGGCTAGGATAGTTAGAGTAGGCTATGATAGAATAGGCTAGGCTGGGCTAGGCTAGGTAGAGGAAGCTAGGATAGAGTAGGCTAGGCTAGGCTAGTCTAGGGAGAGTAGGTTAGGTAGAGTAGGTTAGGCGAGGCTAGGCTAGCTAGAGTAGGCTAGGCTAGGTAGAGTAGGCTAGGCGAGGCTAGGCTAGGTAGAGTAGGCTAGGATAGAATATGCTAGGCTAGGATATAGTAGGCTAGGCAAGGTAGATTAGGCTAGGATAGAGTAGGCAAGGCTAGGCTAGGCTAGGTAGAGTAGGCTAGGATATAGTAGGCTGGGCTAGGCTAGGCTAGTCTAGGATAGGTTAGGCTAGGATAGAGTAGGCTAGGCTAGGGTATGTTATTCCAGGATAGAGTAGGCTTGGCTAGGTAGAGTAGGCTAGGTTAGGATAGAGTAAGCTAGGCTAGGTAGAGTCGGCTAGGCTAGGTAGAGTCGGCTAGGATAGAGTAGGCTAGGTAGATTAAGCTAGGGTAGGCAAGGCTAGGATATATTAGGCTAGGCTAGGTAGAGTAGGCTAGGCTAGGACATAGTAGTCTAGGCCTGGTAGAGTAGGCTAGGATAGCGTAGGTGGCTAGGCTAGCCTAGATAGAAAAGGCTAGGTAGAGTAGTCTAGGCTAGTGAAGGCGAGGCTAGGCTAAGATAGAGTAGGCTAGGCTAGAGAAAGAGAGGCTAGTTAGAGTAGGCTAGGATAGAGTAGGCTAGGTAGAGTAGGCTAGGGTAGGCTAGAGTAGGCTAGGATAGAGTAGGCTAAGCTTGGTAGAGTAAACTAGGATAGAGTAGTGTAGGCTAGGCTAGGATAGAGTAGGCTAGGTTAGGTAGAGTAGGCTAGGATAGAGTAGTCTAGGATAGAGTAGGCTAGGCTAGGATAGAGTAGTTTAGGCAAGGTAGAGTAGGCTAGGATAGAGTAGGCTAGGCTAGGCTAGGCTAGGTTAGGTAGAGTAGTCTAGGCTATGCTAGGCTAGGTAGAGTAGTCTAGGCTAGGCTAGGCTAGGTAGAGTAGTCTAGGCTAGGCTAGGCTAGGCTAGGTTGAAAAGGCTAGGTAGAGTAGGCTAGGCTAGGACAGAGTAGGCTAGGCTAGGTAGAGTAGGCTAGGATAGAGTAGTCTAGGCTAGGCTAGGCTAGGCTAGGATAGGTTAGGTAGAGTAGGCTAAGTAGAGTAGGCCAGGCTAGGCTAGGTAGAGTAGGCCAAGATAGAGTAGGTTAGGATAGGCTAGGCTTGGTAGAGTAGGCTAGGTAGATTAGGATAGGCTAAGCTAGGCAAGGTAGAGTAGGCTAAGCTAGGTAGAGTAGGCTAGGTTAAGATAGAGTAGTCTAGGTTAGATAGAGTAGGCTAGGATAGAGTAGGCTAGGCTAGGCTAGGCTAGGTAGAGTAAGCTAGGCTAGGCTAGGCTAGTCTAGGTAGAGTAGGCTAGGCTAGATAGAGTTGGCTAGGTAGAGTAGGCTAGGATAGAGTATGCTAGGCTAGGTAGAGTAGGCTAGCATAGAGTAGACTAGGCTAGGCTATGTTATGCTAGGCTACGATAAAGTAGGCTAGGCTAAGTAGAGTAGGCTAGGCTAGACTAGGTAGAGTAGGCTAGGCTAAGTAGAGTAGGCGAGGCTAGATAGAGTAGGCTAAGATAGAGTAGGCTAGGCTAGGCTAGGTTATTCTAGGATAGAGTAGGCTTGGTTATAATAGAGTAGGCTAGGCTAGGATAAAGTAGGCTAGGATAGAGTAGGCTAAGCTAGGCTAGGCTAGGTAGAGTAGGCTAGGCTAGTCTAGGTAGAGTAGGTTAGGCTAAGATATGCTAGGTAGAGTAGGCTAGGCTAGGTAGAGTAGGCTAGGATAGAGTAGGCTAGACTAGGCTAGGCTAGGTAGAGTAGGCTAGGCAAGGCTAGGATAGGATAGAGTAGGCTAGGCAAGTTAGATTAGGCTAGGATAGATTAGGCAAGGCTAGGCAAGGCTAGGTAGAGTAGGCTAGGATAGAGTAGGCTAGGCTAGTCTAGGCTAGGCTAGGCAAGGATAGAGTAGGCTAGGCTTGGTAGAGTAGGCTAGGCTAGGTAAAGTACGCTAAAATAGAGTAGGCTAGGCTAGGCTAAGTTAGGCCAGGATAGAGTAGGCTTGTCTAGATAGAGTAGGCTAGGTTAGGATAGATTAGACTAGGCCAGGTAGAGTCGACTAGGATAGAGTAGGTTAAGCTAGGTAGAGTAGGCAAAGATATAGTAGGCTAGGCTAGGCTAGGCTAGAATAGAGTAGGCTAGGATAGAGTAGTCTTGGCATGGTAGGGTAGGCTAGGATAGTGTAGGTTAGGCTAGGCTAGCCTAGGTAGAGAAGTCTAGGTAGAGTAGTCTAGGCTAGGCTAGGCTAGGTTAGGTAGAGTAGGCCAGGCTAGATAGAGTAGGCTAGGCTAAGATAGAGTATGCTAGGCTGGAGTAGGTGAAGCTAGGTAGAGTAGGCTAGGATAGAGTAGGCTAGGCTAGGCTAGGCTAGGTAGAGTAGGCTAGGTTAGGTAGAGTAGGTTAGGTTAGGTTAGGTAGAGTAGGCTAGGATAGAGTAGGTTAGGTTAGGTAGAGTAGGCTAGGATAGAGTATGCTAGGCTAGGATAGAGTAGTCTAGCCTAGGTAGAGTAGGCTAAGATAGATTAGGCTAGCTTAGGCTAGGCTAAGTAGAGTAGGCTTGGCTAGGCTAGGTAGAGTAGGGTAGGTTAGGCTAGGTAGAGTAGGCTAGGCTAGGTAGAGTAGGTTAGGCTAGGTAGAGTAGGTGAGGCTATGTAGAGTAGGCTAAGATAGAGTAGGCTAGGTTAGGCTAGGTTAGGCTAGGATAGAGTAGGCTTGGCTAGGTAGAGTAGGCTAGGCTAGAATAGGCAGAGTAGGCTAGGCTAGGATAGAGTAGGCTAAGCTAGGTAGCCTAAGATAGAGTAGGCTATGCTAGTCTAAGATAGGATAGAGTAGGCTAGGCTAGGACAGGATATAGTAGGCTAGGGTAGGCTAGAGTAGGATAAGCTAGTCTAGGGTAGGGAAGGCTAGAGTGGGATAGGATAGGCTGTGCTAGAGTAGGATAGGCTAGGCTAGGCTAAAGTAGGATAGGCTAGAGTGGAGTAGACTAGAATATGATAAAGGAGGCTAGGAAATGTTAGGCTAGAGTAGGCTAGGCTATGATAGGCCAGGCCAGGTTAGGCTAGCGTGAGCTAGGCTAGGTTAGGCTAGACTATGCTAGAGTAGGCTAGTCCAGGCTAAGCTTAGCCAGGCTCAGTAAGCTAGGATAGAGTAGGCTAGGCTAGGTAGAGTAGGCTAGGATAGAGTAGGCTAGTCTAGTCTAGTCTAGTTAGAGTAGGCTAGTCTAGTCTAGGCTAGGTAGAGTAGGCTAGGATAGAGTAGGCTAGGCTAGACTAGGATAGAGTAGGCTAGGCTAGGCTAGGCTAGGATAGACTAGACTAGGCTCGGCTAGGCTAGGATAGTGTAGGCTAGTCTAGGTAGAGTTTTATAGGTAGAGTAGGCTAGGATAGAGTAGGCTAGGCTAGGATAGTTTAGGTTAGGCTAGGCTAGGCTAGGTAGAGTAGGTTATGATAGAGTAAGCTAGGCTAGGCTAGGCTATGCTAGGCTATGCTAGGATAGAGTAGGTTAGGCTAGGTAGAATAGGCTAGGATAGAGTAGGCTAGGCTAGGTAGAGTAGGTTAGGATATAGTAGGCTTGGATAGGTAGTGTAGGTTAGGATAGAGTAGGCCAGTCTAGGCTAGGTAGAGTAGGCTAGGTAGGGTAGGGTAGGCTAGGTAGAGAAGGCTAGGATGGAGTAGGCTAGGCTAGGATAGAGTAGGGTAGGCTAGGTAAAGTAAGGTAGAATAGAGTAGGCTAGGCTAGGATAGAGTAGTCTAGGCTAGGTAGAGTAGGCAAGGATAGAGTAAGCTAGGTAGAGTAGGATAAGATAGAGTAGGCTAGGCTAGGATAGAGTAGACTAGGCTAGGTAGAGTAGGCTAGGCTAGGTAGAGTACGCTAGGCTAGGACAAAGTAGGCTAGGCTAGACAGAGTAGGCAAGGTAGAGTAGACTAGGATAGAGTATGCTAGGCTAGGTAGAGTAGGCCAGGCTAGGCTAGACTATGTAGAGAAGGCTAAGCTAGGTAGAGTAGACTAGGATAGAGTAGGATAGGCTAGGATAGAGTAGGCTAGGCTAGGTAGGGTAGGCTAGGTTAGGCTAGGATAGGTAGAGTAGTCTAGGCTAGGATTTATAGAGTAGGATAGGCTAGGCTAGGTAGAGTAGGCTAGGCTAGGTAGAGTAGGCTAGGATACGGTAGGCTAGGCTAGGCTAGAATGGGTAGAGTAGGCTAGGCTAGGCTAGGCTAGCATAGGATAGAGTATGCTAGGCTAGGTAGAGTAGGCTAGGCTAGGCTAGGCTAGCATAGGATAGAGTATGCTAGGCTAGGTAGAGTAGGCTAGGCTAGTTAGAGTAAGCTGGGATAGAGTAGGCTAGTCTAGGCAGAGTAGGCTGGAATAGAGTAGGTTAGGCTAGGTAGAGTAGGCTATGAAAAGTAAGCCAGGTTAGGCTAGGCTAGGTAGAGTAGGCTAAGATAGAGAAAGCTAGGCTAGGTGGAGTAGGCTAGGTTAGAGTAGGCTAGGATAGAGTAGGCTAGGGTAGCCTAGGATAGCGTAGGCTAGGCTAGGCTAGTCTAGGATAGAATAGGCTAGGCTAATCTAGGCTAGGATAGAGTAGGCTAGTTTAGGCTAGGCTAGGTAGAGTAGGCTAGGAGAGAGTAGGTCGTGCTAGGCTAGGCTAGGATAGAGTAGGCTAGGCTAGGTAGAGTAGGATAGGCTAGGATAGAGTAGTCTAGGCCTGGTAGAGTAGGCTGGGATAGTGTAGGTTAGGCTAGGCTAGGCTAGTTAGAGTAGGCTAGGATAAAGTAGGCTAGGCTATGTAAAGTAGGCTAGAGTAGGCTAGGTAGAGTAGGCTAGAGTAGGCTAGGCTAGCATAGAGTAGTCTAGGCTAGGTATAGTAGGCTAGGACAGAGTAGGCTAGGCTAGGCTTGGCTAGGCTTGGCTAGGTAGAGTAGTCTAGGCTAGTCTAGATTAGGCTTGGTGGAGTAGGCTAGGTAGAATAGGCTATGCTAGGCTATGCTAGGTTAGGTAGAGTAGGCTAGGATAGATTAGGCGAGGCTAGGCTAGGCTAGGTATGTTAGGCTAGGATAAGCTAGGCTAGGTAGAGTAGGCTAGACTTGGCTAGGCTAGGCGAAGTAGAGTAGGCTAGGCTAGGCTAGGCTAGGTAGAGTAGGTTAGAGTAGGCTAGGCTAGGTAGAGTAGGCTAGGCTAGGATAGAGTAGTCTAGACTAGATAGAGTAGGCTAGGATAGAGTAGCTTAGGCTAGGTAGAGTAGTCTAGGCTAATCTAGGTTGATCTAGGCTTAGCTAAGCTGAGCTAGGCTGAGCTAGGTTGATCTAAGCTAGACTAATCTAGGCTAGGCTAGGTTAGGCTAGAGTAGGCAAATCTAGACTAGGATAGACTATGCTAGGCTAGAGTAAGTTAGGGTAGGTAAGAGTAAGTTAGGCTAGGCAAGACAGGCTAGGTTAGGACAGGTAGTTCTAGGTTAGTCTAGGCTAGAGTATGCTAGGCTATGCTAGGTTAGGTTATGATTAAGTAGGCTAGTTTAGAGTAGGCTACACTTGAGTAGGCAAGGTTAGTCTAGGTTGGTGTAAATAGAGTAGGCTAGGCTAGAGTAGGTTATGTTAGGTTAGGTTAGAGTAAGTTAGGCTATAGTAAGCTATCATAGGAAATAGTAGGCTAGGGTAGGCTAGAGTAGGATAATATAGTCTATGGTGGGGAAGGCTAGAGTAGGATAGGATAGACTGGGCTAGAGTAGGATAGGCTAGGCTAGGCTAAAGTAGGATAGGCTAGAGTAGAGTAGACTAGGATATGATAAAGGAGGCTAGGATAGGTTAGGCTAGAGTAGGCTAGGCTAGGCTAGGCCAAGCCAGGTTAGGCTAGGCTAGGGTAAGCTAGGCTAGGTTAGGCTAGATTATGCTAGAGTAGGCTAGGCCAGGTTAAGCTTAGCTAGGCTAGGCTAGGCTAGGTAGAGTAAGCTAGGAAAGAGTAGGCAAGGCTAGGTTAGGTAGAGTAAGCTAGGCTAGTTTAGGCAAGGTAGAGTAGGCTAGGTTAGCCACGTGGCACCCGTTTATTGGATTTTGGGCTATTGTTTGGTTTATTAAAATTTTTGTAGGTCCGTGGGGTTCAACCTCCGGACCTCTCCCCACATTGAAAGCTTTAACAAAGGCCAACCCACCAACGGGCAATGCGTTGGTTCTTGTAAGGTATACGAGTGTTAAAACATTTGAATTCACAAAATGTTGCAAACGGCGGGGGTTCGGGTCGGGGCTTAGCCCTGACCCACGGGCATATCACCATTAACATATGACCATATATATAATGTGCGTGGTGGTGTTTAATAAATGACTCGCGGTTATATTACATGTTAATTACATGTGACCACTGTGTACACAGAGCACGGGGTTTTAAACGTGTAACCCACGATTTATGCATTGAAACATGTGACCATGCCAGTGTTAAATGGAGCGCGAGGGTGGTGGTAACCCGTGGTCGCGTGGTTCTATTATATGTAACCACCATTACAAAGGGTGCGGGTTTATGTTTGGTTTCCACGGTTTAATAACCAACCGCCACATGTCATTCAACCATTCGCTTTGTGAACGGAGCCCCCTATTTGTAGATGCGTGTGGTCACATTGACCCCCACATGCCCGAGAGCTTGGCGGTTAGGGGCTGGAGGCACCCTAACCGTTCTACGGTTTGCACTGTTGGTGCGGTTGCACCCTGTGCTGGGTTTTAACGCATTTTGGGAGCGTGTTCTGGGTTCATGCACATAGATGTGCGTTTTGTAGAGCCAGTTCCAGCAAAGCTTGAAAGAGGAAAATGGAGGAGGCCTAACTTCTTCATCGTTTGGCCGATTGAGGTGCCGTAAAAGCCCATCCAGGGGTTTTTAGACATGCTGGATCCATTGGTGCTGTTTTCAAGGCCATTTGAAGACTTCTTTTGCAAGTTTTTCACCATTGAAGTTTCAGCAAGCTCCAGGGAGCTTGAAGCCCTCTTTGATGGAGGACATGGTTTGGTGAGCCTATGTTTGTTTTCTGTGATTGAATAATCATTTTTGGCTAATTGATATGCTCTGAACACATTGGGATAGGTTTCAGAAGCTGTTGAGGACTTTTACAGGTGTTTTTTCCAAAGAGAAGCTCAGGGAAGCTTATGGCCACATGTAGAAGAGGTCATGCCCGGATAAGCCATGATCCATTTTCAGAGTTCTATTAGTCATTTTTGGGGTTTTTATGTGTTCTGATCTCAATGGTACAGTCTATTTTTCCATTGGAGTTGAGAAAAAGCTTGTAAAATAACTTTTGACAAATTAATCCCAGAGAGCCAAGTCCATTGATGGAGGCTCAAGGAGATGTAGCCCGGAGGGGGGTGAACTCCTTTATCATGTTGTTCTTGTTGTGAGTTTGATGGTTTATTTGCTGCAAGTTGTATTTCTGTGTATTTATTTCAAGTACATATTTAACCATTTAAAAGAACATTTTCTCCACATAAGCATTTACAAGAAGATACATGAACTTAACACATAAGTTTATATTGCATATTTTAACACATGAAGCAAGGTCCTGTAAAGTTTATTTTAATGAAGTAGGGGTGCTTGCATAGCATAACAAGTCAGCCTTCTATTTTCAGATCAGGTGGTATCATAGCATAGTTTGTTTTGCTCATGTGTTTGCCATTGATAGCTTGAATATTTAGCTATTGGTTTTTGTGCAAGTTTGTGTTGAAGTTTGATATCTTGCAAGGATGGCAGAAGCTTCAAGCATTGATAGTTCTCATACATTTTCATTATCTTCATTCTTTGACAAAGAAGAAATTATAACTATGAGAGATTTGATGAAAGAGATGTATGAAGACAGGAATACGAACATTTCCCTTGAAGAGCAGTTGATGGCCATGAAGCAGGAGAAAGACCAGCTTCTTCAAAGGTTGCATGAGATGGAGATTCAACTCTATGAGGCAAAGGAAACCCTTACCAAGTACATGCATGAACATAAGGTATGCAGTGTTAATTTATCTTCTACTCCCTCTAAAGATGAATGTTTTGGTGTTTTTGAAAAGCACACAAGAGGAATGGGGTCCAAGTTGTTGTTTAAAATGGGCTATGAAGGTAAAGGTTTGGGCAAGCATGCACAAGGCATTGTTGAGCCTATTGTTGTTGAAGAGAGACCTAAGTTTTGTGGTCTTGGATATGAACAATGGGATGGAGCAAATTCCAAAGTCAAGGAGACAAGGGAAAAAGTTCCAAGCATAAACTTTGTTTCAAGTTCACCTGCTCAGAAAGGATTTAAAGGTGAAAGTTCAAGAACTTTTGGTGAAAGTTCGATCCCTCCATCATGCAAGGCTTGTGTTCAAGATGAATGCAAATGCGTGGAACGAAAGAGTTGTGACAGTGACGAGGAAAAGAACACTGTTGATGGTCTTCAAAGGAGATCTTGTAACTCTTCAGATTCACCTCCTCAACGAGGCGATAAAGGTGAATGCTCCAGGTATAATTCCGCTTATCATTCAGTTTCTTTTGATTATGTTAAGCATAATAACTTTGTATGTAAATCTGGAAGAAAGAATCCATGTACATATTGTGGTTTGTATAACCATCATGTTTCCAAGTGTTGGAAAAGATTGGTCAATTTCAGGAAACTTTCTAAGCAAAGGCAGCGTGAAAAGATGATGCAAAAGGTTTGCACTCATTGTCAGAAGCGGGGTCATCTCATTGACCAATGTTGGACATTGCATCCAACTATTCATCCACAGCCTAAGAAGCAGTTGGATAAGGATATTGGCAAGAATGGAAGAGGAGATTCCATCATCGATGTGAGTCCAGATGATTCACAAGAGGACGATGTTCAGCAAAAAAAGTCGTCGTTGAGTTGGCTTGGTAAGAAATGGTTGGATTTCTTAAGCAAGTAAGGCTTGTATTTTCTGTTGTAAATTCACTTTTCAGCGTTATGTGTGCATTTATGGGAAGCATGATAAGTTGCAACCATTTATATTTTTTGTATTCAACTCTTAAGTACCCATATGTTTCGAGGTTGTACTTATGTTTGTACGAGAATGAGAGTTGAAGAGTCATGAACATGCATTGGTTTTTATGTATGTGTAATCAGTGAACCTGGTGATGGTTCATCATGAGTGATTCATGATTGTTACATGATTATGTATCATGTTCGTCGACTTGTCAGTTTGGGAAGGTTGATGTTTCAATAAGTCTCGACTGGTGTTGATGATTTTATGACGACTATGTTGTGTCGATTGTGTTGTTCGACTTGTGTTTAGTCGATGGTGTTTATTGACTTGAAAGTTGATTTTGAAAACTCCATGTGCTTTGGTAAAGTACGAGATGCGATAGTTTGTTTGAAGAACAAAAGATTTTGTTGGCATCATTTTCAATCTTGTATGATTTGTTTTCAAGATTGATGGTTTTTCTTGGCTTGTGACAAGATGTCGCAGGAAGGTTTTTGCAGCCATTGGAGAGCTGATTATGTTGACGCCAAAGAGTTCGAAAGAGGGACTTGATTCTCAGTGGGAAGGTTGGCAGTCTTTCAAGCACAGAGAGAGCAGTGGGTCAGTAGCAATCAGAGAGCAGTGGTTGAAGGACATAGCCAGTGGCAGTGCACGGCATGTCGAAGTATTCAGGTGATTGTCGAAAAGATTTTGATATAACTTGAAAGCAGACAGATAAGATTTTGTGGGTCCAAAATCCTTTCAGTGGGAAGGTGTGATCAAAATATGGACCAGGGGTCAAAATTTTGCTCAAATTTCAAAGTGTTCGGAATGAGACGAAAACGGTGCCATTGCATCCGTCTTGTCTTCCTGATTCCAGCGGTATATTTACTTTCTCAAACGGAGTCCGTATGGAGAAGATATCGTGATCTGTTCGCCAAGGCAAACAGGGAAATTTTTTGATGTTGATTGTACTTGTCCGTACAATCCGTACAGTGGTGACGTGGCAGGGCCGTACAGTCTGTACGATGACCGTACAGTGCTGACGTGGTGGCTTGTGATTAGCTGGCAGTTGACGTGACAGGCATTTACTGGTTAGCAATTGGACGAATGTGGTTTCGACACATGGCATCTATCGAGCAATGGTATGGTGCCACATGGCCCAGTCATGGGCGGCCACGTGGCACCCATTTATTGGATTTTGGGCTATTGTTTGGTTTATTAAAAGTTTTTTGGGTCCTTGGTGTTCGACCCCCAGACCTCTCCCCACATTGAAATCTTTAACAAAGGCCAACCCACCAACGAGCCACGCGTTGGTTCTTGTAAGGTATACGAGTGTTAAAACATTTGAATTCACAAAATGTTGCAAATGGTGGGGGTTCGGGCCGGGGCTTACCCCCGACCCACGGACATATCACCATTAAGATATGACCATATATATAATGCGCGCGGTGGTGTTTAATAAATGACTCGCGGTTATATTACATGTTAATTACATGTGACCACTGTATACACAGAGCGCGAGGTTTTAAACGTGTAACCCACGGTTTATGCATTGAAACATGTGACCATGCCGGTGTTAAACGGAGTGCGAGGGTGGTGGTAACCCATGGTCGCGTGGTTCTATTATATGTAACCACCATTACAAAGGGCGCGGGTTTATGTTTGGTTTCCATGGTTTAATAACCAACTGCCACATGTCATTCAACCATTCGCTTTGTGAACAGAGCCCCCTATTTGTAGATGCGCGTGGTCACATTGACCCCCACATGCCTGAGAGCTTGGCGGTTAGGGGCTGGAGGCACCCTAACTGTTCTACAGTTTGCACCGTTGGCACGGTTGCGCCCGGTGCTAGTGTTTGCACCCAATTCGTCACTAAGTGAGCAAATAGAAGGTGCTTACATGCCCAGTTGGGCTCTTCTAGGCATGACAGATGTAGAGTAAAAGGTTAGAAAGAGAAACAACAAAGTTATAAACAAGAATTAAACTAAAACAATAATGAAACTAGGAGCATATCACACAAATGAAAAATAAATACAAATGGACCAATATCACCAATGTATAAGCTGATCTAATGATGAAATCCAAAGGCACAATGAAGAAAGGGGACTTGGGTCCCTTCTTTCTCCAATGGAAGGCTCTTGAGGCCCTCAAAAGCTTGCTCTCCTTACAATGAAAAGATGAAAATGTGGGTGAAAGAACTCCAAGCTTATCCACTCAAGAGAGGGGTGAATAGATCTATGAAATGCAGCTTATGCTGTTTATTGCCAAAGAATGAGTCCTTAACAATCTCAGCAGCATAACAATACAAAGAATTTCTTGAGAAAGTGATGGTTATTCATGGCTTTTTATAGCCTAGCATGAGGTGTTTATGTAACCTCTTTGGAGTGTGAAAAGGGACACTTTAGGGCTCAATTAGGTCTTTGACCAGCCCACCATGCGGATTGAGCTCGGATTTGGTGTCAAATCGACTTGGGATATGATCCATTAGTGGTTGGGAGGCCGATCAATTTCAATAAATGCGCCGTTTAGCAGATGCGCGGGTTTTTCGCCCAACAGCTGCACATCGTGCGCGCATTGTGCATTTCTGTTACGCACATATGCGCGCGCACCCAGATTCTGTAAAGTGCCCTTCAATTTTTGGTCACTTGGTATAGTTTTTGACCTTTTTGCCATGTCGTGGAATTAATCCTGTGCCATGAATGAATTTTAGTCCTGTGTTGACGATGCGGAGTTTTTGTCTCCATGTGCGGATGAAATTTCAGTGATAACAGATGCCCCCTGATGGATGAGGTTAGGAGCATACGTATAGCCGAAATCCATCAATGTTTATTTTACTGAGAATGGTGTTGTAAGGGAGAGCAAGAGTGGGACTGTGTAGAGCAATCCTTTGGAGAAGAAAGGAACCTGTAGAACCCAACCTTCCCCAAGCTGCGTAACAATATACAATTGTGTACAAACGAGGTGGGCATGCCCCATGCTCGTATGATGTAACTCTGAACAAAGATGATGTAAACGTTGGTGTAGACAACTGCAGCGCCCACGGGGGTGCAATGATAAAGGCAGAAGACAATGCTGTAAAGGAACATACTCTGAACCATAGGTAAAGGTCACGGAAATAAACATCGACGGTGATGTGGGCATTGATGGCCCTACCAAGTTCAGAGGTCTTCGACAACTGATAAGAAAAAAAAAACTGCAATAGTCGCAAAGTAAGACCCACCGCAACATGAGAAAGTGTTGGCATCGAATGTTATGGGGGTCAACGACATCAGGGAGCAATGGTGTTTCCCCCTGTGCCGTCCGAGATCTCTCGGTGAATGGAAAATGAGAATCAAGATACTGTCGCCCTTCTGGAAAATTGTGCTGATGTCGACAAAAGGGGGACGCGACTCCTAGAAGTAAAGGGCTTCATGGAATCTACTGTGGTGAGGAAGTAGCAGAGGTACATGGACGAAGTCAAGAAATGGGAAGACTCAAGACTTCCCTTGGTTGGAGAATGTATGAGACAAATAGTGGCCACAACCGTGTGACAAGGTCGAGTGTCAGGGGGATGCCAAGACCGAGGATAAGTTGTGCCAGAGGCTGGACAAGGTGAACAAATTCAGAGGGTATAGGTAAGGGACTTAGGTAGTACTCTGAAGATATAGACGATGTTGGCGAGGGTAAATGAGAAGTAGTGCTCCAACCAAGGGTGACATGGGTTGCTTGTGGCCAAAAGGAAAGCAGGTTGCCAACAGTGACGATGAAAGCAAAGAACTGAAAAATAAAGGCGTTTGTACAATAAATAATGAATAAATATTGGGAAAGATGTACAAATACAGAAACGGGTGCCCCAGTGTGAAATGAGTGCCCCTGGGAGGGCATAAATTTCTTGGAAAACTGATGAAGGGTGGCGGCCCCATTGGCGAGTTTCTGTATGAGGTAGGCGAAATGGAGATAGGTTCGCAGATGGGCAAACTGATGGTGGATGAAATGGTGGGTTCATGATCCTGCGGAGGTGCAGGTAAAAAAGAACATAACTAGAAAGCGATGTGCTGGGAGTCCATATGGGAAGCTAGCAAAATGAGGAGAAGAAGTATGTGGTTAATTTGCAACATGATGAAAGACTACCGGGACTCCCATCCCTAAAGGGTAATGAAGAACAACATGAGTGTCAAAAGTGCAAAAAGGTGCTATGAATGAGACAACTCATGTGGGTAAGAAAACTACCGGGTACCAGTACCAAAAAATGGAGGTGTGAGTACTGCAGAGCCGGAAGTGGGTATCCTAAAGGCCAAAATCAGGGGGTGTGACTGGGAATGTAAATGCAATACAGCGGGAGAGACTACATGCTAGTGCTGAGTATATACCTGAAGGAATGATGTGAAGAGATGATGATCAGGTACCTGCACATAGAACAACCAAATACCCAAAGTGAACAATATCTGAAGATAATAACAAATATGAACATGTATTAGATAAATGTGACAATGCGCGTGCGTACCTGGCCATGATATGAAAAAAAGGTGCCCTGGGGGCTCAGGATAAAAAGTGGCCCAGGGACAGCCATGATGTAGATGGCGGGATGCTGATCCCGTGGCTGAAGACGGTTTGAAAAATGGACGCCGTGGGCTCCCAGAATGGTGAGTGGAAGTTTGGCAAAAGGCCTATATATAGCTATAGGGCCCACATTGCCACCTCATTTGTACCTGCTGCTACAGTGAGTTTCCGAGCAGATTCAGAGGAAATTGAGTGATTCAAGGAGCACAAGGTACCCAATCGACAACGTGCGAGTTTCAGGTTAGTGGTATGATCGTCCTGCATGGAAATAGGTTTCTATTTTTTGGGCAGGGTAGGTAGGGGGGGCCGTACAATGGGTTTTAGGGGGTTTTGACTAGGGTGTGGGCCCACATGCACGTGTGATTCAGTGGAAGGCACACATATGTGCGCGCCTGTCCACTGAATAAGCGCGCAATGGTGAGCGTGAGGTGGAAGTTAAGGCGCGCCTGTGAGGTGAACAGGCACACATTAGTGCACGCCTGTGGGGTGAACAGATGAGGCTGCGACCGCCAGAGAGACCTCCGCGTGGAGGAAGGCAGCGACGAGATGAGGCTGCGGGGGCACCAGCAGAGCCTGAGAGATCGACGAGGAGGCACCGATTTGATGACCCAGGTGCGGGGCCATCCCATGCTCCTCCGGCGGCAGCCGGA
This sequence comes from Picea engelmannii, assembly GCA_009831015.1. Classification (NCBI taxonomy): domain Eukaryota; kingdom Viridiplantae; phylum Streptophyta; class Pinopsida; order Pinales; family Pinaceae; genus Picea; species Picea engelmannii. The sequence continues at coordinate 127,779 of ML803697.1, forward strand.
GTAGATTTGGATGATATACGCCGCCGTTTTGAGACGGTGTTGCAGGACGTGCCTGAGGGCATGTGGATCCGTATCCAGGACGAGGGGTTCCTGGAACAGTGTATAGGGTTACCGCCACCATGGCGGGGCCTAGTGCGACGAGCAGCAGTGCTCGCCGCGATGACTAGCGGGTGCCTGCCGCCTGGGCAGGGGGGTCCTGCGGATGTTCCACCACCACCACCTGGGTCTAGTGGGGGTGGGCCACCACCTCCTCCTGAGGGAGGAGCAGCGGGGGGTGTGATAGAGGCACCCTGATATGTGTATGTATTGTGTAGACCTTTTTGATTATATAGGCTGGTGAGCTGCTTTTTGTACCGAGATGTGGCACTGGCCTACGGGCATATGTATATATTTTTTGTATGTAAACATTCAGATGGCCTGATGGGCCCATATATATATATGAGTATACATGTTGAGATCCAAATGTGTTTTACATGTGTTTTGTGTTAATGATGATGATGTCTATTTGATCTGTATGCTGTGACATGATGTATGAGATGTTTATGTATGTGTAGCTTGATGTGATATATGCCAATCTAACACCATGTTAGCTATTTCATCTGTTGTTTGATTCAATTCTCTTAGAATATGTGTAAATGTAATGGAATCAAAATGTCGAGATAATAATCT
>ML803698.1:26027-38263 GCA_009831015.1 Picea engelmannii
GACCGCAGCCTCTATGGAAGGCGCAAGGCAGAATGGATTCAGACAACGACCCACCAAGTTCAGCAATATATAAATGAACCAAACCTCATTTACTAATTCATAATACTCTATGGTGCTTAGTTCAAGGAACCTCATATTTTATAAATCATCAATAACTAAAGATTCAATAGCATTATCATAAGACCACAATTTGATTATATTTCCTATGATGTCTAACACTAAAATATTAATGACGCTGCCACGACATATTAAACATGTTACGATTATATCACACATTCGGGCCATGATTTTACAATTACAATTCCTCTTATATGCTACAACCACAAAATTACAATGACCTTACAAGATAAAAACATTTCAAATAAACATGAGGAGCTCACCCTTCGATGTCATCAATGATCATAGTTTCCAATAATAATGAAATAACATCATATTTGTAAGTAACGTCATATTTGAAAATAACAATAAAACATCATAGTTAAAAATGGAAATATATAAAAATAACAATATTTAAAATGACAATATTAAAAAGGACAAGATTTGAAAATGACAAAATAACAATATTAAAAATGGCAATACTTATAAATAACAATAATTAAAAAGGTCAATATATAGAACTAACATCATATTACATATTATCGGTGACATTAAAACTTACAATGTTACTACCATATAGTAATGGCGATTAAAACAACCCAACTGCAATCATGTTACATACATGCTACCATCCTTACGTTGATATTACGAGGCTTTGCAATTAAACTAATTAATAATGCAATTTATTCAGCATTGTTGTTATATAACAATTTAATAATTAACAATCAATGAACAATTAAATAACAATATCATTCCGTTTAAATATATTGCAGTTAACCAACAAATGAATAAACTCTAAAATCATGAGGGTTCTCTCCGAGTAATGCGCCCAATGACAGTTGGACTCAGGTTGCCTTAGATGAGGCTCTCAGAACCCGGAGCAGCCTTCGACAACGTTTAACCTTTTAATTACAAATAAAAACGAGGCAGCAACTCACACACAGGCATGGGTTGGGTCCCCAATAACCAGGTGAACAGGTGGAGGATTGGGTCGAGACGTGTAAGGTTCAGAAAATCTATTGTCCCCACTGGTAAAAAAAAACCTGCCTACTGAAGGTCACGGCCAAACCACTGACACTTCCAGGATAAGGTTTACTGCTGTCATGCTTCGAAGGGGCTACGGCCTTGAGAGATTCTGCCTGGAAACATCTGCTAGGAGTCCTTATGGCACAACTAAAATCAAACACAGGGAAGGAGCATCAAATGGTCACAGACATAGGTGAAACATTGTCCCATGAATGGCAACAGCTTCAACGCACGCTCATTAACAGAATGGTCAAGCTAGTGGTGGTTTAGACGCGTTAGTGTTGGCAACGAAGGGGTTCAGGTCAACGAAAATAAGCCACGGGTTCACGAACAGAACTGTTGTGCGTGCGCAGTTATAAAGGAAGTCGATCACACAGTAAAAGTTAACAATCTCAACAGTGGATAGTGACAGTAATTAACTTCTTCACAATAAATTCATAACGAATCTATCTCATTGTTGTAATGATGTTGGACGTTGAACTCCGGGAGATACAGAATGGCTTGGCAGAGCGTGTACACAATGGGTGAGCGAAATTAACACCGTGTGATCAACATGATAGCTGTGGGTAGACGGGAAGAACGGTTGGCCGCTGAGTGAACAGTAAGGGGTGGAGCCATTTAAGGAGTTTCCTATCCGTCCCAAGAGCATATCCACGCATGCCCACGCTGGCCCTCACGCCATGCATTGTGAGAAATGAAAATCTGTCGGATGCCCAGCATAAGGCACCCAAAACGCAGGTGATTACGCCCAGATCGCTGAGGCTCGAACTTGAAAACATCGGCCCGTTTATCCCTCTCATGTTGTTCGCGTTTCACCCTCAAACGCAGGGGGACTACGTCTGAAAACGCAGAGGTACTGCGCCTAAGGACGCATGGGTTCTGAAGGTTAAAACAAATCTTGCAGGCTCAAAAAGGAAGAAGCTCGGTAGGAGGTTTGACCCCGCGACGTGAGGCGACCCCGACAACCAAATGGCATCAGAGACACAAAAAAAAAAAAAAAACCAAGGAACAGTCGATTTTCATGCCAATGCAGGAACGCATTGGCCCAACCAATTTCTCAGTAACCCAACTCAACGATAAAACCAGAAGGGAGTATCCTTCTGTATCAAAACTACAAGAACGAGAGCGTGCATAAACCAGGGTTTTATCGTGACTAGCACAATGGGTTTCACTGTTCATGAAATGGAACGATATGATAAATCGCAGATTAGATCGGATCCCAGGGACAATCCACCGATCTAATTGGAAAAACAAAATGGCAGGAACTGTAATCGCAGAGTTTTAATAATTCATTATTTTTTTTTATCTAAAACAATTTGCAGAAGTAGGTTCACCGAATCATCACCCGGTTTGCAAATAAAAAGGTGTTACATCTATTCACCGTGAAAATCGCAAAGCTACTCGTTCCCCTTTTCAGTTATTAATAGGCCAAACGCAGAAAAAGTATTGTGTCAAACAATTAAACAGTACCATCGTAGCCAGAAATTTTTTAGAGGTGAATTAGATATAAACAACGAGAATCAAATGGGTATAAATTTGTTGCAATCATATTCACGCTATTTCCCATTCACCTTTGCTGAAATTCCAGTAAATAAATTCACATTTGAAGCAAGTACGCGGCTATTATCATTCATCAATCTTAATACAAGAAGAGAAAAACCCTTAATACGTCTACTCATCATGACTGGTTACCATCAATTTCAGATTTTAACCTAAGATTTATGCATTCTACTCTACTAAACACATGAGCATACCGTTGCCTTGTGCCCGCTTCGTATGACGTCCCGCGCTCCATGCCGCTCCCGCTTGCTGACTGTAGAGACTACACCGGTACCTCCCAGCCAATCGCTAGGGGTACTTTGCTTCCCACTTAGCCCCCCGAGCCGCAAAGGGGCCACACAAGATCCAGAAGCTAAGTCTAGCTTCTCAGCTTGCCTCGCAAGGCTGAGCTACCACTCCAATCCGAGCTGAGAAAAACCCAACTCCTCACAAGCAATCAGTCAAGCCACAATCCGACAGTGTAACGTTACGCTAACCGTTCATCCTCCTCTTCCTCATCTTCCCTTTCCTTTATAGAAATTTGAGACCCACCTACTTTCCCTAAATCATTATTAATTTAAGTTTTAATGACAATCCTCTAAAAATTCTCTGCCGTCCAAGTGTCACTCATCTCCCATGTTTCTCCAAAAATTGTTTTCTTTAAAAAAAATTAAAAGACTCATTTCCCTCACCCACCTAGAGTCGCTCCTAAAATTACTCCTAGGTGTTCCTAGATCCCCTTACATGCTTTTAGTAACTTTCCCCAAAAGAAGTTGTTATTTTAGTTCATTATAGAAAGTTCTTAATTGTTGATTCATTTTTGCTTTTTACCCTATGTCCCCCACTTTCCTTTAATATGTTTCATTTATTACTAGTTTCCCTACTTCTATTTTTTATTCCTTTTTTTTTTTCTTTTAAAACAGAAAAGATAAATGTGCTAATTAATCTTTTCATTTTATTTTTAAATTCATAACTTTTATACCCCCACACTTTAAATAATTTTATTTCTTCTTTATAATTTAAAAACCATGGGTTTCAATTAATTTATCTCCCTCATTACTTTACCCCCCCCTTAATTTAAGAAGACTTTAACTAATACTTAGGAGGGTTTTGGTTTGCGTCCTTATGTGTATTCTTGTAGGGTCTTCTCTTAAGGCTAATCAAAATTTTATCTTAGAGAGGTTTTAAATTTAGTTTTAGATTTGAACTGGGCGACAATTAATTAGGGGAGTCGTTTTGAGAATTTCTTAAGGCGTTAAGGTATTAGGGTCATCTAGGTTGTCTCATCATCATCATCAATGCGACGTGCCCTTCAGGACGCACTACATGCTCCAAGACTGCCACTCGCCTCATTTGCTTTTGTTGCGCGACGTGCCCTTCAGGACGCACCACGTGCTCCAAGGGTGCCACTCGCCAACTTGTGTTTCTTTTGCACGACGTGCCCTTCARGATGCACCACGTGCTCCAAGGGTGCCACTCCCTGACTTGACTGATTGGTAGACATCTATAACCCCTGGAGTCAAGACTCYGCCAGGTGAACTTGTGGGAGACTAAGGGMTCTAAGGAATAAGGCCCCCACCTTATTGCGCGCCCCTTAGAATCATCGTGAGCGACTGTCACAGTCTGCCCTCAYGGCATCGTGGATCCTCTCGAACTAGGTAATCGTTAACCTACAGCTTGAGCCACGRCAWGAGTKCTAGTAGGTTRTGGCAGGGCTGTTGTCCACACCTCTCCCTCAACCTCTCTCGAAATCGTGTGTGGCCCCTTTACTCCATATGTGAGTTCCGTCGGCAAGCTATCGTCAGCCTGCATCATCAACCATCATGTCAGAACATGTCAACAACCTATCATCAAATCAATAAATATCGTGGTAAATAATCAACTCAAATAGCACACTCCCTGACTCAATCCGGAGTCCAAGGGTTCTGTTGATGCCTCTGCATCCTCCAGGTCAAAAACCCTGCACACTCAAATAAACAGAGTCAATAGCACATGTTTATGTCAAATAAGTAAAACATAATGTAATCTATCATAACCCATCATCATCAAGGATACATGTTTTATCATCATAAAAATCCAGATCACTTGCGAGCAAGTGTTCTCAAAGAATAAGTTTTCTAAATGCGCCAGAGTGGGATGTTACATATATCTATATTCATATACCTTAGCGTTTTTGTAAAGCATAATTTTAATTTATTACGTTATATTTTAAAAACAATAAATTGTTTTGTAAATTTTTTTAATATATTTAAAATTAAAATTCAAAAATATATTTTATTTATTTAATTAAATTTTAAATTATTCATTTTTTTTTTTTTTTTTTGAAACTTTGAAAATTTTGAAAATTTTGAATGAGATCAAAATTTTTGTGAACACCTTTATCTCTCCGAATATTTTAAGAAAACATTTGCTTTCCGAAATACTGAAAACTAGTTAGAAAGCCTTCATCCATAAATGATTAAATTAAAATGAAAGGTAGATGTTTTATTAGAAAACCTTTATATATAAATGATTAAAATGTACACAGATTTATGTCTAAAATTGGAGTGACTTATTGTTTTCATTATTTTTATAAAATAAAATTTATTTTAAGTATTTTTATGGTTATTATTGAGATTGAATAATATAATATAGAAGTAATATTAATTTAAAAAATATTAAATTAAGATTAAGTAATATAAGATAGAAAACAAGCAATACTTTAATTTAAATTTTTTATATTTAGCTTCATTTAAAGAATAAAGAATTGAATTTTATAAAATTGGTGAAAAAATAAAATCTTTAATATTGATTCATTTCAACTAATTTTAATAATAAATGATTATCAAAAGTTTTTTTTTTTTATTTTAAATTATTATTGACTAATAAATATCTTAAACATTGTTAAATAATACTATTTACACATTAAAATAAATAATACTATTTATTACATTAATATGATACACTTTGATCTTTTTACATCTTATGATAATGTTTGTTTTTTTTTCTTTAATTGAAACCTACTATAAGACACTCGTAGTGTTGAAATAGTAATCCAGAAAAATATATTTATAGTTTGAAAAATGAAGGTAATAACCTTGTGCTATGAGACTTTGATGCTAGGAGTGCAACTAACCAAGCTATTCTTTTAAGCAATTGTTCCAACCATAATCTTTTATGGCTAGTTGAGTACCTTCTTTTAGCTAATAGATACAAAAGAAGTTACGATGACCTAATAGTTAATGAAGATTTGAAGCTAATGGAGTAATGAAGTGACCAAAGTGCAACAAGATGACTTGTATTCATGGGCTAGGTAGTAGTGTTGTAGATTATGTGATATCTTGTATTCATGGGATAGGTAGTAGTGTTGTAGATTATGTGATATCTAATATCCTCATTTCCAACCAAATAGTAACTTTTGACCTTTTAAATGACCATGAACCCAACTCTAATCATAGACGTTTAACCCTGACTCTAAACTTTGTCATGCCGCCATTGAAGTGAATTCTAATAATCAGAGGAAACTTCTCTTTGAAAAAATTAAAGTTGACATTTTCTTAAAGTATTTAAATAATGAATTACATCTCCTAACTTATAAGGACAACATTGAAGGCCTCTATCATAATTTTACAAGTACATTTTCGACTTCTTTTAACAAGTTCTCTTTTGCGGTGTCGTGTAAAAAGAATAATAGGAAAACCAACCCTTGGTATGATAAAGAATGTAAAATTGCTAGGAAATCCATTAGGGATGCTTCTAATAAGTCCTTAAAAATCTATAAGATCAATACGCACCAATCCCTAATTAAAATGAAAAAAAATACTATATCAATAAAAAGAAGGAGCATCTTTCGCAACTATCTAAGATTGATCCTAGGAAATTTTGGAGGAGAATTCTAATCCGAAATACTAAAGAAAATAATATGATTCCCTTAAGGGACTCAAATTCCTACCTTAAAAGTGTTTACGAGTTCCCTAATTCAATGGACGCCATTCATATTGTCCCTACAGAGGGTGAACCTTTTTCTCTAGATGACATAGAGTTTGTAGCTAAGTGGCTTGCAAATGAGAAAGCTAAGGACATTGAAGGCTACCAAGAAGAATTTTTTAAAATCGAAGGGCCTATCCTCATCCCTCACATACACAATCTCTTGAATTTAAGAGTCGAGCAAGGATTTCCTAAACCATGGACGCAAAGCCTCATTGCTCTTACTTTAAAAATGGGGATAGAAACATTCCCTCTAATTATAGCACCATTATGATTAGTCTGCTAATATGATTAGCCCAATTTTAGTTTGTGAAAAGAAGATTAACCTTTGGATAGAAAGTCGTGGTAAAAGAGATAAAGGCCAGGTCAGGATTAAGAGATATCATTCAACTATGGACCATCTTGCTACATTTAAGCTCGTTGTAGAGGAGTTCAGGAATACTTAAACCAATATTTTTTTTCTGTTGACTTTAGAAAATATTTTGACACGGTTTCCAGGAAAAACTTTTGGGATAGGTTGGAAGAGATAAAGTTCCTTTCGATTTGAGGGTTGCTACAATATGTTTGTATGATAATTTTATTTCAAAGTTTAATAACATTAAGGGATGGTGGAATGAAATTAATTGCAATATTGGAGTCAAGCAAGGATGTCCCTTGTCTCCTACCCTTTTTGGCATTTACATTGACAAGTTAGAATATTGCTTGGAAGAAGCAGGTTGTGTCGGCCCTACTTTCGTTGGTATATTCATCAATCTTCTTCTTTATGATGACAATATTGTTCTTATGGCGAGGATTCCCCGTGATCTTGGAAAGTAACTAAGAATCCTCAAGGTTTTTTCCTCCAATATGGGTATCATTGTTGATACTGACAAGACTAAGGTCATGATCATTAAATCCAATAATACTACTTATGATACCTTCGAATATGACAAAAAAAACTTGGAGGAAATGAATTCCTACGATTATCTTGGAATCGATATTCACCGCAGGCCCAACTAGAATTATAACATTAAGAAAAGGATTATTGTGGGATTGAAAGCTTATTATGTGCTTGAAAATAATTGTAAATCGATGGATCTTTGGATTTGGGATAAGAAAAAGATCTTATTTGAGACTCTTGTTACGCATGTTATTCTATATGGGTGTGAAGTTTGGGGATGCAGTATCTCTCATGAATCCTAGAGAAAGATGGAGAAAATCCAAAAGAATTTTATAACCTATAATCCCAAAATTAAAAGAAATACAGCCTATCCCATCCTCCTCTTAGAGGCAATCCTTTCCCCCATTGAGAGAAAAACTATGTATAGATACCTAACGTGTAAGAAAAAGTTAAATAACATGGAAGAGAAGAAACTTGCTATTGCTTCAAATTCCGACCATAACCACCTTCGAATCAAGTGGTGTTGGCATAAAGATGTCCAATCTTGAATAATCCATTGGGGAATCATGGAAGAGACCATTTTGCAGAATAAGGATACTATTAAAAATATCATTAAATCAAAATTTAAAGAGAAAATGTGATGTGATAAAGGGTTAGAGGAAAAAATAAAATTAAGGTATTATAAAGAGGTAATAAATTACCTAAGCTAGAAGATGAAAAATATCTCTATTTTGACAACTGAAAAGAAAAAAAAAATTCTAAGATAAGAACAAATTCTCACGAGCTCCATAGTGAAATTGGGTATTGGTCAATTCCTAAAATTCCCTAGGCTAAAAGAGTGTGTCACCTTTGTGAAACTAACAAGGTTGAAGATGAAAAGCATTTTCTCTTAGATTTTTCCAACTTATACCGAGATTAGATCTCAATTTCAAAATATTTGTTACACTACCAACCTCCCTAACCTTTTAACTCAACAAAACTATGGTGATGTTGTAAATCTTCTCTTAATGTTTTTCGAACATAGAAAAAAATTTATATAGAATTGCAAGTAATTCCCTACCCTCTTAAGGTATGATAGACCAATTCGATTTTAGTGGATGTTAGTCATCATCATCATCAATTTTCATAAACCTTACATTAAAACATATCTGAATGCACCCTTAAATCGTATGTCTCCTTACATTAATTTGAGTGGAAAATACACAACTTTGCATAGTGTCATTTGTTATACCATCAAAATCCTCTAATGTTGATTTTACATCACCATTGTGTCATTTGCAAGTTTCTTATGTCACTAGTGTGTCATTTGTATATTGTTGTCATATGGGTGTCATTAACGTTTTATTTCTATCATTGGGCATCATATTTCCATGTGTCAATATTGCATCAAGTGTATTGTTATTTATGTTACCTATCTTAACACAATATATAATGTCAACCTTTTGCATTGTGTTTCTATCCTTGTTGTCTCTTGAACATATTATTTGCATCATTTTTTCGCCTTCTGCATTATTTGAAAACTAGGTGTGTTGTTTCATCAATTTTGCATCGGTTTCAGATTAGTTTCATTATTGTTATAACTTGAGTGTATTAATAGTGTGTGAATTACTAATTGCAATAATTTAATCAAATATATCTAAGGAATCAAAAAAATGCCCACAACTAACTGCTGCAACTAGGGTTTAGGTGTTGCCAAGGAGTTTCGGCTTCCTCCATGAGTGTGCTTGGGGGCGGGGAGTCGGCTCCCCCCCCTCCCTTCACTATAGATGAGGCATTCAGGAAACTTGTCAACATATTAGATAAGAAAACCTCCCCACCTAAAGTACCAAAGTTCATCAAAAAACTCGACGCAATCCTAGAAATAACACTACTAGTGGAACAACCCATCAAAATCACCCTGGCTCTAGAAGAAAGAGGATTAGTTGGCCAGTTTATGGGTTTATGGCCTTCGACAAAGACTATGGATGACTAGATTCAGAGGAAATGGAGACCCCAACTCCAACACAACATCACCTGCTACTCGGTGGGAAGAGGCTTCTTCATATTTGAATTCATTTTGAAAGAAGACCGAGATATGATCTTCAGAAGCGGACCTTACTTCATGGGTACCCAAGGTCTATATCTCAATAAATGGATGCCTGACTTTGATCCGTCTGTAGACACCCCAAAAGAGGTTCCAGTATGGGTTAGACTACCAAATCTGCCTCCTCACTGCTCGAGCTACCAATCTCTGCAAAAAATTGGAAACGGACTAGGGAAGTTCATAGATAAAGAGAACAATAAATCCCAATACACCTGTGCCAGAACCTGTGTAGAAGTTGATCTCGAAGAAAGGCTCCCAGAAGCTGTAAATCTCACCATAGGATCATGGCAGTACTATCAAAAGCTCGACTACGAACAATTTCCATTCAAATGTAGAAACTGTCACGAACATGGCCACTTCCAGAGGAACTGCCCTAAAATACAGCCTGTTGCAAACGAAGATGTGGAAGGATGGAAGAAAGTTAAGAGAGGTAAGGGAGAGAAACCAAAAGAGAAAAAATAGTAAGGAATATACAAGCAAAACCCTTCAAGATCAGAAGCCAAGGAAGGCCTGACAAAAGCCACCGAAGAAATAGGAACTCGAGAACAAGACCCAAAGGCCACCATGGACTTCAAACTGCGATCTGATCTCCCTAACAAAGAAGACCTATTGAAAGAACAAGACAATCACATCCCCCTAACTACAAAGTAAGAAGGAGAGATGGATGACAACGCCTCAGATACAAATAGCTCCCATGGAACCCCAGAGAGACCCTCCAGAGGAAGGAAACCTAAGAAAAAGAAAAGAGAAGAGAAGTCCTACCGAGATGTAGTGCAAGTTTCACAACACACTATCCTAGAAATGATTAGTACCATATCTACAAGGAAACAACGAAGGGCCCCGAAAGGGGCCACCAACCCCCAAAATGGTAAGTAATGCAGTGCGTCTCCTGGAACTGTAGAGGGATTAGAAGTAAAATAAAGGAAGAAGCCCTGAGAGATCTGGTTCAAATGAAAAAGCCTGAAGTTATACTAATCTAGGAGACTAAGCTAGAGGAAAGATGTAAGTGCTAGAGGTGCCTCTGGAGGAATAGGCACTTTCTGGGACAACTAAAAAATGGATTTGATTGAAGAAGAATGCAACACAAATTGGATCTTCACCAAACTTCTCCATAAAGACTCGGACCACCAGGTAAGTCTGTTTAATATCTATGTCCCTGTATTACTGTCAGAAAAGAAGACTTGCTGCGATTCGCTAAAATCTTTCCTAAGCAGGCATGCCACTGAAAATATAGTGATCATCGGCGACCTCAATGTAACCCTCTCTGCTGTGGAAAAAAAAGGAGGCTCACTAGTCCGCGACCCAGCAAGAGAGTGGGTGGAAGACCTTATGATAGACTGGGATCTGGAGGATGTCAAGCCCTCCCGGGGGAAATACACTTGGTCCAACAAGTGCTTAGGCCCAAGACACATTGCAGCCTATCTAGACAGATTCATAGTTCAAACCTCTTTTCTGACCCTTGGCCTCCTAGCCACCTCGAAAATCCTTCCACACTATACCTCAGATCATAAACCCATCCTGATAACTCTTGACCCTGGAGAAAACCTGGGACCTATCCCATTCCATTTCAGCCCCCTTTGGACAAATCTAGAAGGATTCCAAGAGGTCGTCTCTGAGTCCTGGAATACAAAGACCACTGGCTCCCTTTTCTACGTCTGGGAAGAAAAAATCTGAGTGCTAAAAAAGGAACTCAAAGCCTAGGCAAAAAATATTCAATCCCCTTTCTTAAGCCTTAATATTGGCACATTACCCCTTAATTGGGGCATATTAGATTAGTAATGTTATTTTATTTATGTCGGATTTAGGCCATTAGTTGTAATTATACCTCATAATCTCCTATATGTACCAAGGAGACATTTTCATTTTGAATCATCTTGTACTTGAACATTTAAGTGGGGTAAAAGGAGGTTTCCCCCTCAAAGAGGCTTATTATCTGAAATTATCTCTTTTTCAAGGTGTTGAGTACTTTTCCTGAGGTTTTTCTATGCTATATTGATGTTTGGTTCTTAACATATGGTATCAGAGCTCAAGGTCTTGGGGTTTCGCTGCTACATCTGAGACACCATGGAATTTTCTCTATAACTTTTTTTTCTACAATGTTTCAGAAGGAATGGCTTGAAGGGTATTTAGCAGACGGATCAAGGTACATTGGGGTTAAAATTTATCTCCTTAGGCCTTATACTTTCGGAGATATAGCCTGTACAAGATAAGGTTCTGGAATCATCCTGAAATGAGTCTTTGCAGAATTTTCGCTATAAACATTTGTTTGTAACGTTTCAGACCCTAAACTCCAGAGGCCATTTACAGAAATTAGTTATTTATCTGTGGTAAAAAGTTGAGCTTCTGGGTCATCTTAAATTTGTAGATACACCCTGTGTAAGATAGGGTATCTAACTAGTCCTATTGGCTAGTCTCAAGAAGGTGTTCCAGGTAAAAAAATCATAAATTCTTCCTAGATTATCCAAATTGTGTGGGAATGGTTGCATTGGATCGTGGACAGTCTGTAGTATTTTGGGTGCTAGTTTCAGAATTTTATATCAATTATTTTGTGCGGGACACACTATACAAGTGAGATCTCCTGGAAAGGCCAAAAATCAGCAAGTTGTGGGGAAGTTATCGTAAATTCCACTTGGCACATCCAATTTT
>ML803698.1:47933-62253 GCA_009831015.1 Picea engelmannii
CCTAGGTCGTGTTTAGGAGATATCATTTAAATGTGGACCATATTGTTAGTTTAGGGTCATTGCAGAGGAGTTCCACAATACTTAAACCAATATTTTTTGTTGTTTTGTTGACTTTAGAAAATCTTTTGACATGGTTCCCTAGAAAAACCTTTGCGGTAGCTTGGAAGAGATAAAAGTTACTTTCGAGTTGAGGGATGTTGCAATAAGGCTATATGAGAATGTTATTTCCAATTTTAAGAAAAATTAGAGATGGTCAAACAGAACTAACTACAATATTGGATTCAAGAAAGGGTCTCTTTTCTCCTACAATTTTTGGAATTTACATTAACAAGTTAGAAGATTGCTTCGAAGAAGCAGGTTGTGTCAGTGCTACTCTCACTGGTATAGTCATCAATATGCTTGTTTATGTTGATGATAGTGTTCTTATGGTGAGGATTCCCAATGATCTTGGAAAGCAACTAAGAATCCTTGAGGAGTTTTTCTCCAATATGGGTATGATTGTTTATATTGACAATACTAAGGTCATGATCATTAAATCCCTTTATACAACTTATGATACCTTTGAATATGAAAAAAACAACTTGGAGGAAGTGACTTCCTACAATTATCTTGGAATCAATATTCACCACAAGCTCAACTAGAATTATAACATTGAGAAAATGATTATTGGGGAATGGAAAGCTTATTCTGGGCTTGAAAACAATTGTAAATCGACAAATATTTGGATATAGGATAATGTTAGGGAACTAACCCCACATGTAGGTGGAATATTATATTTCCATGTAATAAAGGTCAATGTTAATAAGCCCTAGCAAGAAGGAAGAATAAGTCTAATATAAGAAGACCTAATAGAAGATTCTCCTTCTAGAAGGATATTCCTCTAGATGATTCTTTTGATAGACATATTTAGTATAAATAGGAGTCAAGGGTATGAGAATGTTTGTCTTGGATATTATTGTAATAGAGCTCTGCTCTACTGGAGGTTTCCCTCTCGAAAAAGCAAGTGAACATTATTCTCAGTAATCAAAGTGTTCTTTCTGGTATTATTATGGCATCATTTTGGTATTATTGTGGTGTTTTTCTAGTTATATTGTTGTTCATCTTTCATTTATAGCTATTTATTTATGTTTTGCATACTTTTTATATCTGGAATATTACAAGTGGTATCAGAGGACCTTCCTCGGCAAAAATTGTTGGTTAATTTTTTTTCTAGGTAGAGACATATTTTGATGTCCTTAAGCTACATATATCTTTCATTACATGCATAAACCCATGGTTGGGGATTCATACACACAATAAATACAAGTGGTACTTAAGCACACATCTATTGGCCACCCTTGTAACCCCTTTTGGTACCCCTTCGAGTGGTAGTGCATTAGACAACACTTGTATACGGATCGACCTAGATGTCATGAAACCCTCCATAGATAAACCGATTGGACGTCTGATTGCTATAGTCCCATTGAGAAAAACACTCTGGAAGATACTCTTTAGTACAAGGGTAGTCGGGTAGTATGGCTAAGGGCACGGTCTAGCCTCCTTAGTTGGTGCCCTGAAATATTGGGTCGAGTACTACTGTTGGACCCCATACATATATCAGAGAGCTATAGCACAAGGAAAACCCTTATCTGTAGAGCCCTTGAATACCTAACCCTTGGGATGGAAAAAAAAAACAAACAAACAATATCTATTGCGACACAACTATGTCTCCTGCATTCGAGTAGTGAAATTACTACACATTTCTTCATGTTAAGTATCTGGGAATTTCATCACTATAGTATTATTCAGATCAAAGTATAACTTTGTAGGAGTAAAAGATAAAAATTTCTTGATCTTGTTGGCACCATTATTTGAGACCTATTCTGTTGGATTTCTCTCGAGTCTCTTCGCCCTTATTGTAGTCATACCTATCATTTTTCATCACTTTTTTTCCTTGTGGACCCAACCCCCTTCCAACACCCTTATTTGGGTTTTACCCCATTGGATTCCACTCGTCGCCCTGATTTTTGTGATAAACTTCACCCATAACCCATTTTTTGTGCGTTACCACCCACCCCTTTTCGTGTTCCCTCATCATCATGGCCCATACCCATAGCTAAGACTTGGAAGATTGCTTCACTACCTTGCACTCTAAATTCACAGAAACCTAACAAGAAGTGCGACAACTCAGTGCCAATATTTCCACCATCAATCAAAAGATGCATTCCTCCATCGTCACCTCAATTGCAGAACTCAAAGAAGACATTACTACCCAGCTTGAATCTATCACTATGATGATTTGTGCCAAGATGCATATCCCTACAGATATTCCCTTATCTGACCCATCTTTTCATATCGAAGGTGAAACTTCCTCTCATTCCCATAATTTTCAGCGCCATCACTTTCAGCGTGACCTATGCCTTCTACGTGTGGATGTGACCAAATTTTATGGATCATATCCCACTGGCTGGGTAACTCAAATGGAACATTATTTCTCTTTGTATGGAATTACATATGATTTGGACAAACTACGGTATGGTGTTCTCCATCTAGATCAAAAAAATTGGCAATGGTGGAGATGGAGAAAAAATGCCTGCCAAACGTATGTGGCTTGGACACACTTTGTGGTAGAGATTTATGAATTCTTTGACACTGACACCAACTATTTAGGTCGTTGGACAAAGTTGAAACAATCTGGCACCGTGGAAGAATTTATAGTTGCATTTGAGAAACTAGATTTTCGTACAGAGGGCATGTCTGATGCTTTTTTTTGAGAATGTTTTATCAGTGGCCTCAAGGATGAGATTCGTTCTCATGTCCTCATGGCTCAACCTCAAAGTTGGGTGGACGCTACTAAAAGAGCTAAGGAAGCACAACATGTTGTCTCTTCTCAAAACAAAAAACCCTCCTTTACTCCTCGCACTAAAACAATAACTCCCACTACTCCTTCTACTCCACTAAAGATCCATAAATTGACCAAGGCCAAAATTGTTGAACGCCAACTCAAAGGCCTTTGTTATAATTTTGATGAAAAATATTTTCCGAGACACAAGTGTAAGGAACAAAAACTTTTTGTGGCCATCTCGGAGGATGTTTCAAAAGAGGATGTTGAGGCTCCCCTTGTGTCTGTGTCACCTAAACCCACTGACATAACCCCTCCCTTGGACCCTCCTGAAGTAGAACCGGTCATTTACCTAAATTATCTCACTGGCTTCTCTACTCCCCAAACCCTCAAGCTAATTGGTTACATCAAGAATAGGAAGGTCATCATTCTTGTTGATAGTGGAAGCACCCATAATTTTATTCATCTCCACATTTCCCAAGAAACTAATTGTTATATCTGTGCAGTCAATAATTTCCAAATCATGATTTCCAATGGTGCGTCCATGAAATGTGGAGGGTGTTGTGAAAATGTGTGTATCCAAATTGGTGAATACCATTTGACATATCATATGTTTGCTATCGACATGGACGGTTGTGACATTGTGTTGGGTGCAGAATGGCTAAGGACTTTGGGTCCCATTGTCATGGATTTTAAGGAATTAACCATACAATTTGACCAAGAGGGCCAAAAATATAAGTTCCAAGGCATCACCGTTAGTTCCCCAGAGATCATTAGTTCCCATCACATGGAAAAGCTGCTCAAAAAAGGTCATTCTGGCATTATTACACAACTCCATGCCATACAAGCAACTGAGACACCCTTTATGTCGTAGGACCTCGAATCCATCCTCTCTAAACATCAAGTTATTTTTTCCACTCCCCAGGGACTCCCTCCTTCGTGTGGTGTTCATGATCATTCCATTCCCCTTGTCCCAGGAAGCCTTCCTCCCAATATGTGTCCCTATCATCACCCCTTTTCCCAAAAAAATTAAATTGAGAAAATGGTTCAAGAACTTCTCAACGCAAATGTTATCCACCCTAGTACGAGCCCCTACTCTTCTCCTGTGGCCATGGTCCTTAAGAAAGAAGGTTCTTGGTGCATGTTTCATGACTTCCGTGCCCTCAAAAAACTCACCATTAAAGACAAATTTCTCATTCATGTCATTGATGACCTCTTGGATGAATTAAGTGGCACCCACTTTTTTACTAAACTTGATCTTCGTTCTGGCTACCACCAAATCCATATGAAAGAGGCAAACATTCCTAAGATTTCCTTTAGAACTCGTAAGGGACATTATGAGTTTTTTGTCATTCCCTTTGGATTTTGTAATGCTCCCTCCACTTTCTAGAACCTCATGAATCATGTCTTCCGTCCTTTTCTCCGTCATTTGTCTTAGTTTTCTTTGATGGTATCCTCATCTACAAAAAACACTGCACAACCCATCTTTCTCATGTCGATCAATTTCTCCTTCTATTCTCTCAGCACCAATGTTTCCTCAAAAAATCTAATGTTCTTTTGGCACCTCAGAAGTTGAGTACTTGGGTCATCTTGTTCGCAAGGCCCGAGTCAGGGTGGATCCTAAAAAGATTGAAGCTATGCAAGATTGGCCTCACCCAAAGAATCTCAAAATCTTGCATGTATTTCTGGGTTTAACAGGTTATTATTACAAGTTTGTTAAGAATTATGGAAAGATTGTGACAACTCTCATTGCACTCCTTAAAAAGAATTATTTCATTTGGACTCCAACAGTTGCTGAGGCTTTTCAAACCTTGAAGATGGCCATGTCCTGGCCCTTCCTGATTTCACAAAGTCCTTTGTCATGGAATGTGATTCTTCCGGGAAAGGAATTGGTGTTGTCCTTATGCAAGAGGATCGACCTTTGGTGTTTTCCTTATGCAATAGGAAGTGTTAGTACATTGGAAAGATACAACTCTAGAAGATGCCACTTGGGAACCAGCTACCATTCTGCAACAATTTCCCGATCTCAAGCCTTGAGGACAAGGTTGTTTTTAAGGGGGAGGACATGTTAGGGACCAAATCCCTCACATGGGTAGAATAATATATTTCCATGTAATAAAGGTTAATATTAATACGACCTAGAAATAAGGAAGAATAAGTCCAATGTAAGAAGACCTAATAGATGCTTTCGATTCTAGAAGGATCTTCCTCTAGATGGTTCTTTTGATAGACATATTTAGTATAAATAGGAGTCGAGGGTATGTGAACTTTTTTCTTGGATATTATTGTAATGGAGCTCTTCTCTACTAGAGGTTTCCCCCTCGAAGAGGCAAGTCAACATTGCTCTCGGTAATCAAAGTGTTATTTCTAGTATTATTCTTGCATCATTTTGGTATTATTGTGGTGTTGTTTTGGTTATATTGTTGTTCATCTGCCATTTCTAGATATTTATTTATGTTCTGCATACTTTTTATATCTAGAATATTACAGATAAGAAAAAGCTCATCTTTGAGACTCTTTTTACGTCTGTTATTATATATGGGTGTGAAGTCTTTGAATGAAGTATCTCTTGTGAATCTTGAAGAAATATAGAGCAAATCCAAAAAACGTTTATAACCTATAATATCAAAATTAAAGGAAATATTCCCTATCCCATCCTCCTCTTAGAGGAAATCATTCCCCCCATTAAGAGAATGATTATGTATAGATACCTAATGTATAAGAACAAGTTAAATAACATGAAAGACAAGAGACTTCCTAAAATTGCTTCCACTTCTAGCCATAACCACCTTCGACTCAAGCAACGTTGGCATAAAGATTCCCATTCTTGGCTAATCCATTGGGGAATCATGGAAGATAGCATTTTGGAAAATACGGATACTATTAAAAATATCATTAAATAAAAAATTAAAGAGAAAATGTGATGTGATAAAGATTTAGAGGAAAAAATAAAATTAAGCTATTATAAGGGGGCAATCAGTTCCCTAATTTATAAGATCAAAATTATCTCTATGTTTTGACAGGTGTAAAGAAAAAAAAGCATTGTTAAGATATGAACAAATTGTCACGATCTCCATAGTGAAACTAGGCATTAGTCAATTCCTAAAACACCCTCGGACGAAAGAGTGTGTCATATTTGTGACACTAAGAAGGTTGAATATGAAAATAACTTTATCTTAGATTTCCCAACCTATACCTAAATTAGATCTCAGTTTCAAAATATTTGTCACACTACCAACCTCCCTAACCATTTAACTCAACAAAACTATGGTGATCTTGTAAAGCTTCGCGCAATGTTTTTCGAACATAGAAACAAAATTATAAAGAATTTCAAGTAATTTCCTACCCTCTTAAGGTCTAATAGACCAATTCAGTCTTGGTGGATGTTAATAATCATCATCATCATCATCATCATCAATTTGCATCAACTTTGCATTAAAACATATATGAATGCACCCTTAAATTGACTTTCTCCTTACGTTAATTACACATCTTTGCATAGTATCATTTTTTATACCAACGAAGGCCTCTAATGCTGAATTTACATCATCATTGTGTCATTTGCAAGTTTCTTATGTCACTAGTGTGTCATTTTTATATTGACATCATATGGTTTTCATTAATGTTTTATTTCTATCATTGGGGCATCATTTTTCCATGTGTCAATAGTGAAACATATTTGTTGTTATATATGTTACATATCTTAACACAATATATAATGTCAACCTTTTGCATTGTGTTTGTCCTTGTTGTCTCTTGAACATAGTGTTTGCATGATTTTTCCTCTTTTGCATCATTTAAAAACTAGGTGCGTTGGTTCATCAATTTTTCATCGAGTTCGTATTAGTTTCATTATTTTTATATCTTGAGTGTATTAATAGTGTGTGAATTATTAATTGAAACAATTTAATCAATATTTAATATTTTAATGATATTAATTCAATTATTAATAATTAATTAATATTATATAATATAAATTAGCCCTCAAGGGTGAAGAGCAATTGGAAATAGCATAAATGTGAAGGAAGTTTTTTATGTGAGGTTACAAGTTTGAAACCCCCACCTTATCTTGTGTGTTGTGTAGTGGGCACCATAGCACACCTGGAGGTTATAGTGGTAGTAGTCGGAATTGACTCTGTGTCAAATGAGTATGAGCCTGAACCAGTTGTTGATTTCGCCAGACAAAAAAAATAATGTTATATAATATTAATTTAATTATTATTATTATTTCTCATGGGGGATTCACCTTGTTGACCAATATCTTATCATGTTCATTCATAAATGGGGTTTTTAAATTGTGAAAAGTAGAGACAACATATTGTACGTATTGGGGTGGGGCTATGAGTATAGTGGGGTTTATAAGTATTTGGAGTCTAAAAAGGGGTATCTAGTAAAAATATGGGTTTATTTTATTGGAAATATGTATTGGGAGGGGGGTTCAACAAAATTATTTTTGGTGGGATTTATTAATATCTAGTTAAATTAAGGGTATTATTTAATATCCCACGAATGTAGGTGCTATGTCACAAGTTCATTAAGTGATCACCATATGTTTTTTCTGAAATAATGCGCACTAATATGAACTGGAAGAGAAGCCAATGTACCATAGTGGTGGTCTACAGAGATATGGGCACACACAGACACTTACTGAAGTTAACTACCACTTAGTCCTAGTTAACTAGTCATGCAGTCTTCAATTAACTAAGTCACACATGTGGAAGTGAGAGAATCACATGCAACTGGTGGTGATAAAAATGAGGTTTCCATTCATGAGTGACTTCCACTAATCTAACTAAGTGTAACTAAATTTAACTGACTCTAAACTGAAGATAATATTCTCCTAGAATGTAGGAGAGGTTCCAAAAAAATTGGAGACCTTCAATAATGACTAATAAACATAGTAAAATAAGGAAAAATATCATAGGTGTGTGCAATATCTCCAACAAATATGTTTTTCTTAGTGTGTTTCTTCAGTATGCATTAATATGTGTTTTAATGTGATGGTCACTATATGTTACAGACATAGAGTGATATGATGGCTCATATCCTCCTCGATCTTAATGACTACATTGATTTGTGGCTTAACACCGGATTAGTCCCTGATCTCTATTTAAAGAGCATGGAGGGTAATTTTTTGATGATCGATTTAAAAAACTCTTTGTAATATTTTTCTTTTGCATTAATATATTTCCTCAAGTGGCCATGTTGGTTGGGGTTGTGGATGTTTCCCCACAAGGGTTTTATGATGTAAAAAAATCATTGTGTTGATATTTTATCTCGTTGTGTGATTGGTTACTTAAGGTTTTCATCCCTTGTTGCAATACCTATGTTTTCGAACATGGTATCAAAATGCATTTGAATACTTGAACCCATTGTCGATAGAGATCTTGAAGATATTTTTTCCACATCTTTGGTTTCTACTATTTCTATACACTTGTGTGCCTAGAGGATTGTTCCATGGCATTCATAGTGCTCATTTCAATTAGGAACTCTTTTTTTTTCAATCGAAAAGAATTCCATTTTCCAAAGATATGACCATTTCAGTCAGATTTGGAAGTATAAATCCTAAATACTCCTCTTTCAAAATATTTACAGATATCGTATTTCAGTTTTCTATTTTTTTTCTACATTGCTACTCTTTTCGATCTGTATATGCTCTTTTCCCTATGCTTTGTGCGATCTCAACAAATAAAAATAGAGAGGAAAGTTTTTTCTTATCTGTTTATTCTCTTTGTCGTGTGCTTTGTGCGATCTTGACAAATAAAATAGAGAGAAAACTTGATTTTTTGGGGTAAGCTAACTGATATCTAACCCTTGTTGTTGTTGAGAAGTGAATTTTTTTGTGTGTGAATGCATGAAAATAATTTTTTTGAGCACACACCTCAAGGTCGTCTTCCACAATAGCACCCATCATTCTTCTTAAGATTATAATGTGTTCTTGCACTAGTTCATTTTGTTAAAAGTTGTTTTACTTAGTAAGAGGTCTTGAGTTAAAGTGTCTTTATTTTGTTACTTTTAGAAAAATTTCATGCATTCTTTGTAAAATGTATTTCACTAAATTATAAAAGTGAATCACTATAAGTAGCTTTAATGTTTATTTTTAGTTACTTTTTCCATGCAACTTTAATTTACAAAGTAATTGTATTCTAAAAGTGTTTCTCGCTTACGCTATAAAAGTGGGCCATTTCATAAGTAACTTATTTGTAAAAGTGAGGTTATAAGAAAGTTAGTGAAGGAGGGGTATCACCACACCGACCAACTTCTACTTCCCACATGGCTCGTTGGTTACTATTTATTCCTTTTTGCATAAAGGGCATAACTTTCACATCGAAGGTCCATTTACAGTGTTGTTTTTTTAAATAACCTATTTTTTTCAAGAGATTTCCATCAAAACCATCAATTTCATATTTCAAATCCATATTATTTGCATATTTGAGATGGAATCTTCTAGTGATCTTAGTCTTAGCAATACCGAATACTTCTCATGGAAATCCTATATGGAGGATGTATTAAGAAGTAAAGGTTGGTACTAGATTACCTTGGGAAAATACCAAGAACCCACTTATGATGAAAAGAAAGTCAAAGAGGATAATAATAATTATGAAGCGTGTGGACTAATCAAAATTCCCATCTCTCTTGATATAAAGTTTCACCTTCAAGGAAATCATGACCCAGATAAATCTTGGGAAAAAATTTAAGTTGTGTTTGGTAAAAACAATATTTTTCGAGCCCACTAAATAGAAAAACAGTTAATGAGTTTAAGTCACAATGGTTTTTATTGCATTGACTATTATTTATCTAAGTTCAAAACACTTATACTTTTATGTATAGACTGAAAAATAGATCTTAAGGAAGAATGATTCATCTATATTTTTGTTTCTAATATTGGTAGTGCATATTATGTGTTTGTATCTACCTTTTATGCCACCGTAGAAGCTCTAGGAAGAGCTTACCAAACTCCCTCTCTTGAGTCATTTTATGATTATTTGGTTAGAGAGAAATATAATCTTGTTCAACTTGGAGTGATCATCATTGTCGATACATCCAATAGAGCCTTAGTGGTCCAACACAAATATAAATACAAGAATCCTAAGAAGCAACATCATTCCCACAACAACAAGAAAAACAAGGGTCTCAAACCCTCTCAACCATCTTCTTCTCCTAATGGTGACAAAGGAGAAAATTAAAAAAGTAAGAAGACCGATAGACATTGCAACTTTTGTGGGAAAGATGGTCATGCAGATTTTAAATGTTTTAAAAAGATGGAAGTCTTAGAAGAAACAATGAAGAAGCAAAACATCAATATTGATTCGTCTTCTTCTTCTTCTAGAAATGCACTTTCTACTTCTAGTGTCTCCTTCAATGAAACTTCTACCTCCTCTTTTGATGAGTGTTTTATTGATTGTGGAGAATCTTATCATATGTCTAATGATAAATCCATATTTTCTTCTCTAAAAGAATGTAACACCAAAAAATTATTTGTTGGTGATGATAGATCTCTTAGTGTTGTAGGGTTTGGAATAGTTCAGGTAGATAATGGTCATTTCAATGATTTATTATGTGTTCCAATTCTTTCCTGCAACCTTCTATCAATGTATCAGATCACTCATTTAGGTGAAATTAAATCGTAGATTTTTCACCTCGCCAAGTTGTAATCAAGGATTTAAAATATCCTAAGCATGTCCTTGCAACTGGAATTTTTTATGATATTACCAAGTTGAATAAATTTGATAGCTTTGGGTCATCATCTTTTCCATTAGTTTTTGTTTCTCATAGAGATGACTTGAGAAAAATTCAGCATGAGTGGCCTGGTCATCTAAACTATCACTCATTTCAACATCTATCTGATCAACACATGGTGATTGTTCTTCCCCTTGTTTCTTGTAGAGATGTTTTTTGTGTTGGTTGTTTTCTTCACAAACATCATCGAGATAGTTTTGAAAAATGTACCTCTTGGCACACCTTGGCCCATTTGCAACTTGTTCACAATGATTTGTGTGGTTCACTTTCTTCTTCTTTTTATGGGTGCAAGTATTTCTTAACTTTATTGATGACTTCTCCAGACGCACTTGAGTTTACATATTAAAACTTAAGATATAAGTTTGTGACAATTTTTTATCCTATATGATCCTTGTAGAAAATAAAATTGGATATCAAGTTCAAAAATTTTAAAAAGATAACGGAGGAGAATATGTGAATAATAAATTTACAAGTTACTGCACTAGAAAAGGAATTCAAATGAAACACAATGTTCCATACACACCACAACAAAATGGTTTTTTCGAGAGAAATAATCGCACATTTAAAGAAATGGATTATTGTATGATCCAATATAAGGGATCAAGTATAATTTATTGGGTGAAAGCCATCAATTATGCAAATTAAATAGTCAATCACACTCCCACAAAGGATCTAAAAATATAACACCGGAATAAGCATGGAATAATATTAATCCAACTGTAATCCAGTTCCATGTATTTGGTAGTGTAGAATGGGATCACATTCCTGTTGAGAAAAGGAAAGATTTACAGCCTAAAAGTGAGAAGTATTTTTGTTGGATATTTTGAAGATGTCAAAGGTTACAGACTTCTTCAACCTCATTCCAATGAAATTATTATTAGAATAGATGTAAAATTTGATGAAAATATCTTGACCTGCAAGCCTAATTTAGTGTTTGTACCATCTTCAACCTACCCACCATCTTCGACATTTATGTCATCTTCTATCCCTATTCTAGTTTCTTCTTCTTTATTTGATGAAAGTGAGGATGAAAATACACCTCCTTCTGCTCAACTTCCTCTATATGAGTCCATTCCATTGAACATGAACATTCACCAACATCACCACTTCCCATATAGGTCCATTTAACATAAGAATTAGTTGGTGATCCTACCGATCAACATCAGACACGTTCATAGTTCAATTGAGCCTCTTCTATTTAGGCTCAAGTTTCAAAGGCATGATCCGTAAACATTTTCATAATCTTTAACTCATCCATATCAAGACACAATAATGAATGAAGAGTATCTATATTTAATCGAGAACCTTGAGATATTGTACCACTTTCTAAAGTAATAAATCTTGTTAGATGTAAATGAGTGTATAGAACTAAGTATGCATCAGATGGAAGTGTTGAAAGACACATGGTCTAGCTAGTTGGAAAAGGATTCTCTAAATATGAAGGAATATACTATAATGAAACCCTTTCCCTTATATCTAAAATGAATTCCATTCACCTTGTTCTATCCCTTGTTGCCTCACATAAATGGGAGGTCCATTAGATGTATGTTAAATCCTCCTTCTTGCATGGGGATTTGCAAGAAGAAATATACATGGAACAACCTCCTTTCTATGTCTAGAATGAATCTAACCTTTTTTTTTCACCTTAAGAAATATATTTAATGTATTAAGAAAGCTCCTCGATCTTGGTATTCCAAAATGGAAATATTTTCTCTTGACACCAACCTCTCTAAATGTCATTCTGACTGAAATGTCTATACCAAGAAAGTAGGAATCCATATCATAATACTTTTTCTTTATGTTGATGACATTATTCTAATTGGTATTGATCCTAAAATTCTAACCCATGTGAGATACAACCTTAAAATGAATTTTGAAATGACAAACTTAGGATATTTGCACTATTTCATTGGCCTCCAAGTATTGCAAACCAAGGAAGAAAATTGTCTTTCCCAGTATAAGCATACTTGTGACCTCTACATAGCTTTCACATGTAATATTATAAACCATCCCCTTCTCCCTTTTAGTCTAGAGTCAAACATGTTTCCACCTGTAATTTTCCCAAATTTGATGCCAGTTTGTCCCATCAGTTAGTTGGTAGAATTTTATATTTGAATCATACCCGACTTGATATTTCATTTTTTTTTAGTATTGTTTCCTGGTATATGAAAACACCCCATGAAATCCCTTGGAAAGTAGATAAAATGATACTTCTCTATGTATAGGGTACAATTCAATTCAAGATACATTATAGTTAAGGGGGGGCTCATTTATTGGTTGATTTCATTGATTCAGATTGGGTTGACGACCCTGATGATTGGAAGTACACTACATGTTATGTTTTTAGATTTGGTTATTTACCTGTCCCTTGGGATCATAAGAAACAATAATATATTTATCTTTCTTTAGCAAAAGAAAAGTATCGAGTAGTGTGTAATGAAAATCAAGAAGCCTTGTGTATTCAAACGTTTCTTTCAGGGTTTGTATTCTAGTAGAAACATTTGACCACCCTCTAGTGTGACAATCAAAGTACCATCAAGCATGCCAAATATATGGTTCAAAATCAACACAACAAACACATCGAGCTACATAAGGGCTTCATCATAAATCTCATTCATGATCAAGTTATTGAATTTCTCTTCTACCCTACAAAATATCAGGTTGCAGACATTTTCACAAAGTCTCTTACATAAGTGAAGTTTTCCAACGTCCAATCTATGTTAGGAGTTCGATAATTTGTCATTAACATGGGGTGGGTTGTAATGCCTCCTTCCTTATCCTATTGTGTCACCTTTGTAAATCCTTCAATCATATCCCAAGTTATTCTTAAGGGGGGATGTTAGGATATTTAGACACTTAGGAGCTCGTTAAGATCAAATTGATCTAATGTGTCGTTAGGTTAAAGTGTGTTTTGTTAGTATACATTTGTAATTTGATGGTCATGATATGTTCCTGACATAGAGTGATATGAAGGCTCATATTCTCCTTGATATTAACAAATACATTGATTCATGACTTAACACTTGATTGGTCCATGATCTCTATTTAAAGATCATGGAGAGTCATTTGATAATGATCGATTATGAGAAATTTTCTATAATATTTTTCTTTGGCATTAATAAATTTCCTCAAGTGGCTCTGTTAGCTGGGGCCATGGATGTTTCCCCACAAGAATTTTATCGTGTAAAAACATTGGTGTGTTGATCTTTGATCTAGTTGTCTGAGTGCTTACTAAAGGTATTCATCCTCTATTGCAATGCATGTGTTTTTGAATAGATTTCACTTCATCCTACAACAACAACGCTCTTTGAATATAGTTGAGGGTTTCCACACCCTTGATTCAATTTA
Organism: Picea engelmannii; assembly: GCA_009831015.1. NCBI lineage: Eukaryota > Viridiplantae > Streptophyta > Pinopsida > Pinales > Pinaceae > Picea > Picea engelmannii. Next base: position 61,843 of record ML803698.1, read on the forward strand.
ATTACATTGTTGCAGAATTTAAAAAAAAAATGGATAAAAACCTATAATGAAAACTAGAAATGGTGTTGCAGGCCATGAAAAACTTTGAAAACCAAAAACAATGATATTTTCCATGGAATTTTTTTTTGTGATGAAACTAGGTAATGGCATTACAGATCATATAGAATATTGAAAACAAGCGATGATAAGCTCCTCTATAGAGAAAAAAACTAAATTCTTAATAATAGTTGCATAGTTGATCTACAACCTTCTATGATCCGGATTTATGTAGGAACACAATGAAATACATAAATACACATAAACGCAAAGATGCAATGGAAATAAGACTTCATTTCATTAATAACAAATGACTGAAATATGCTTACAGACAGAATGGAAATAAGCTAGCTAGGGCGCTGGTAGCTTATCTCT
>ML803698.1:62701-73680 GCA_009831015.1 Picea engelmannii
TCATTGATTTCAACCCTCATATATTCATGTCAAACCTTGTATATTGATGTCAATATTCAAAGAAGTATGGAATCCCTAGACATGTGGTTGATATTGATGGTGATTTAGTCCCCATTGATGGAGTCATTGATGTTAGAATATGTGTTGGGTGCATTTGATGAAGTTTACATGAATCCCATAGGTGTGGTTATGGTACCCGAATTTGGTTGAGTAATATGGACATGAAGGACAATGTAAATGAAGGTAAGACACTCATATATGGATAATCATTTCCCTATAATTTTCGATGATAGGTGGTGCACAATGTGATTCCTCACACTTAGGGAGATAAGGCCTTGTGAAGTTGAAAGCCTCGAAGAATGGTCAAGAAGCCCCTAGTTGTTTACAATTCATTATTGAAAGGGTAATGTGGTTGTGACAATAAAGTACTAAAATCCCCAAGATTAAGGAAAAAGGTTACTATGAAAAAATATATAAACACCTCAAGGAGTCTCTCATAAATAAACACACACTTACATTGAATATTTATCTTGTGAATGTTATGGTCTAGTGATTTTAGTTTATTGGTGGATCTAACACAAGTCCAACGCAACAAGGAAAGTGCAAGGAAAGAGTGAAAGCTTTGGAGCTGCAAAGTGCTAGCATTTTTCTGTAACCCTAATTTGGCAGACACTCGCACGTCAGCTTGAGGGTGTCACATGAGGCACACCCATGGGTTTCTTAAGGGATTTCAAGAGAGGCCCTGTGTGACAGATAATATTTTTCCCATGAGGACAAGACAGATTTGGAGGAAATGTTGATATTAGGATGTTGAAGGTTTTGGAAGAGTTACATGTCAGTATTACAATACAACAAGTCAAATACAGGTTATAGGTATGCTTATGTGATTATATATTATGCTTGGTGATGGTATGGTACATTCTTGAGAGGCATGTATTGTTGATGCATGGTACATATTGGTGATATTGGTATGGTACATTGATTAATAGAACATCTTGGTTGTATTGGTATCTTGGTATCTGGTTGGGTTACATGGTGATGATGTTATATGCTTGAAGATTATTCTTGGTATAATCTTGATGCATTGTCACATCATGTATGGTTGTAATTGATGTTAATACATTGTTGAAGATTACACTTGGTATATGATAACACATGTATGAGATACTTCTCTTGGTGATGTTGGTCTTTGGTTGAGGTACACCATTGATATTACTTGTTTGGTATATCCTTTGGTATATGTTGTATGACATGATTGAGTGATATGGTATATGGTTGAGATATATTGTTGGTACATGGTATGGTACATTTGTTGATGTACATGGTTGATACATGGTATGGTACATGATTGATACTTGGTATGGTGTTTATGTACATGGTTGATATTGAGGCATATGGTATAGTTTATGGTGCATGGTTGATGAACGACTTGGCACATTTCCGGTGCATGGTTGATGCATGATTTGGTACATGTGTTGGTGCATGGTTGATTCACAATTTGGTACAGGTGTCGTTGCATGGTTTATACACGTTTTTTGGTACATGTTGTGGTACATTATTGATGCTTGGTATGGTACAGGTTGATGGTTTGGTACATGCTTTGGTACATGGTTGAGTAACATATCTTGTGATGGTATGTTGGTGATATTGGTACATGCTTGGTAGAGGAATGCATTAGTGATGTTGGACATCTATTTGAGAGGTTTCCTTGGTATATGATCCATGTGAGAGGATCTGGTTGAGTATTGGTGATAGTGACAGGTTGGACAGATTGACAGTGACAAGTTGGATAGAGTAATAGGTTGACAGGTTATAGGTTAATGTGAAAGTGGCAGTGACAGTGGCAGAGACAATGGTAGTGATAGTGGTAGTGATAGTTGGTATACATTTATATTTCAATGCGATAGGATGACAAAAGTAAATGTGTTTGTATCCTCCTTCCGGTTGGTTCGAGAGAACTCAGGGAGTTGGATCTTCCTTCATGTTGGAGCCTGCGAATTAGGGGGTTGTAGCCTCTTTTTGGTTGGAGCTAGAGAATTCAGGGAGTTGTAGCTTCCTTCAGGTTGGTTCTTGGAAATCAAGGGGTTGGTTCCTCCTTCCAGTTGGTGCTGGATAATTGGGAAGTTAGTGCTTCCAATGAATATATTCTTTGATATATAAGAAAGCATTTTGTGGTTTTGTCCTGTTTGGGTTTCCACGTAAATCATGGTGTACTTTGTACTTGATGTGATGTTTTTTATGTTCATATGCTCATGATATAATGATCATATATTGATGATATATTTATGATAAAATTGACATATAAATATTGTGGTTAAAAGTGGTAAAAGTGACCACACTGATTCATCGCCCCTCTAAATATTCCAACAATTGGTATTAGAGCAGGTCCCTCAAGAAAACACTTTAACCATTGGAAGGTAGATCATGGATGTCATGGATAATGACAACAAACCTAATGGAATATCGTGTTTTGATGGTCAAACTGGTCTAATGTATGCTATGTGGAACAATAAATTGAAAACATTTTTAGGAGCATAAGGATATGATGTTTGGCACTCAATTGTTACAAGATAGACTGGTCCAAAGAAGCCAAAGATTGCAGACAAGAAGGAATTGAAAAGAAACAATAAAATGGTAATGGATTTCATCTTGGAAGGATTGTGTGATTTAGTAAAAGACTGAGTGGGACAGTGTTCATCGGCTGCATAAATTTGGGATAAGATACATAATCTCTATTCCAAGGAATATCCCATCACAAAGTCGGATCCTATTAAATAAAGTGGAGGTATAGAAGAAGAGGAAATATGCTCATCATGTCAGACATATTCAAAAGAAGAATATTGTGGAGAAGGAATAATAGACCTTGAAGAAAAGTTAATCAATTCTTTAGACAAATTGACAAAAGAAATAAAGAAGAACAAGTCTCTTGAGGAACAATTAGTTAAGAATAATTCTCAATAAAGTTTCAAAGAATCCCAATAGGTCATCGTGAAAATAAAAGCTCATCTAGAAGAAGCCAGAAATATTGAAGAAACATAAAAAAAAGTCAGATCGAAGAGAAGCAGTGTTTGGAAGACAAAATAGAAACACTAGGAAATGAAGCAATGGAAGAGAAACCGTGTTTAGAATCCTAAAGAAAGGAAGCAAAGAAAAGATAAAATATTTTGACAGATCATATTAGGAAAGAACTAACAACTTAAATTATCTTGAAACAAAATTTGGTCAAGAAGAGAGAATACTTGAAAAATAAATCATCTCCTTGAAGATCCAACTTGAAGAAGCAAAGCGAACAGAAGAAGTCATGAAGATTCAGATGATGAAAAAGGAAGAAGAGGTTGAGAATCTTGAAGAATAACTTGTCACATTGAGAGACAAAATTTTCAAACTCAAAAATAATGTTAAAGAGAAAAAAGCATTCACATCATCCATAGAAAATGTTGAAGAGAAGCACTCCAAGATGCTAGAAAAGAAGAATGAGGAAAAGAGTAAGAGTTATGTAGAAGTACTCAAAGGAAGGAATCATGGTCCGCCATAATCAAAGAAAAATGATAGAGATACATCTTAAAGAAGACCCTCCACATTCAAGCCACAAATAAGCTTCAATCATGATCATAATCTTCCAAGGTAGGAATTCATAAAGACTACACCACAAAGAATATCATTCACTCCCACGTATGTAAATTTCTTTTATGGTCATTTTTCTTATTATAATAACTATGGACATAAAGTTGCAGATTGCATGGATTATGAAAGAAATGTTAAAGAAAAAAATACTTATGTGACCCCACAAAATAATGAATGTTACAAATGACACACATATGGTCACATATCTCATGATTTTAGAAGCATGATGGACACTTCCTTGATGAAGAACATTGATATCACATATAAGAAGGTTTGTAAAAGAAAACAAGAACAGGTAAAGGAAGATTAGATGAATGAAGCACACCCATAATTCATACTCTCAGGATTGGAAATAGTATGAGATAGAGAAAATTCTACAGGGGAAAAGGAAGATGTTAGATACAAGAAGGTTTGGAGAAGAAATGAAAAAACAGAAGAATAGGTGAATAAAAAATACACCCCAGAGATTGCAGGATTTGCAGTAGTGCGAGAAAGAAAGGAAGAGCAAGTTAATAAAGAACATTCCCAAGAGATTGTACTTTCAGGAATTGTAGTGAAAGATGAATCCACAGAAAGAAAGAAAGAAGTCATAATTCAGAGATATGATGAGTCTATAGACTAAGCGGAATATTACTCCACATCATAGTGGGTATTCCACCCGGCTTGGAGACTCCCAGTGAATATGAATATTAAACAATGAGATTCAATGTAGTAGCTACTATAGATCAGAGAACCATCCTGTTAGCACTGAGAGTCACCCTCAGATTATGGGAGGATAAGCCTAGTACCCATCAGAGATTTTGGTGGATGTTGGTTTTATATGAGTAGAGGTCAAAGGACAAAACTCAATATATGAATTATGTTTCAACACAGAACTGGACAAGAAATGCACAGGGAAGTGAGGGACACATTAACTTCAGTTAGTGAATTGAGTTTAAGTGTGAGAAGAGGGAAGACTTCATGAGAAAGGTGGACAATACTTCTATTGGCATCAGTCTTTCAATCATCTTGGAGAATAAAAAAATCAGACTTAAGATCACTCTTAAGCTCAAATTTCAGACACTGAAATATATCCAAACAACACAGTCACAACAACACAATGATCAAACCTACATCACAATGCAGCTACAACAACTCGACTGGATCCTCCATGCCCGAGATATTCAGTGTAAGAGGGAAAAGATAACAAGGGAGCTGACTAAAACTGGTCACGATACCATTGTAATCAAACCTAAATTAAAACAACATAACAACCCTCGACTCGATCCTCCACGTCTGATTGATTTAGCACAGTTTTTATAGAGAGATGAGAGAGGTTGACTTCTATTAATCTGAAAGTTTATAATTTGATACATAACCAGAGAAAATTTCTAGAATAAAAACATTACAAAATAGGGAGATATTTTCAACCATTTTATGACCTTAACAAAATATCAAAACTACTTGTTTATACTCAGAGCAATCCCCGACTATCAGGAGTGTGATCTGATCACTACATTGAAAACTTTGCGTTTGAGAAGTCTTATGTCAGAATATGCATGTATCCCTCTATCAAACACGAACTCAGATCAACATGGGCCTGTAGGAAAATCTGTCCATAGGGGTACCATGGGTTGACGTTTCAGTCCCCATGATCGGGCTTTCCATGCCTTCTATTTATGAAGTGAGTTGAGGTTTCAACTACCGTCTCTAATTTCATTAAATTCCTTCTCTTGGGAACTCAACGAGATTAAATGCTCAGGGGGTGGCCACATGGTTCTCTTGGATACAACGTTATATAAGAACACGGTTGTGGGGATTTCAAAAGAGGCTTGGAATCACACCACTTTTGGGCCCGAAATCCATCACCTTCTGCCACGTATCACTTTTTCCAAACCATGGTTTCATTTGCGGGACCGATTAGTAAAATCATCACCCGAGTATGTTGCGTCCTTGCAATGGACTGTGGCCGTAGATCCAGTCCTGATCTATGATCTGGGCACACTCGATAGATTTAGTGCCACTGCCAAGCTTATTCGCCTACCAACATTAGAATATGCCAAACTGTGCCTTGGGGGGGCAGGGTGCTACTTTTGACATTGAACAATACCGCATCAACAAATTAGATCTACCTCCCTCAAATCAATGACTAAGATCTTCTTCCGGTATCTGGAAAAACAAAATCTCAAAACTGCTCTACCTTTAGATGTTTTTTCCCAGAGCTATGGATCTGACGACGCATGGCCCCCTCAGATCGATAACTAATATTTCTTTTGGGTCTCCGAACTCCGGGAAAATAAAATCTCAAACCTCCTCTTCCTTCAGCTTCTTTTATCCAGAGATATGGATTTGATGACGTGTGGCCCCTAAGATTGACGGTTGATATTTCCTTCGAGTCTCCGGACTCCAAGAAAATAAAATTTCAAACCTCCTTTTCCTTCAGCTTCTTTTACCCGGAGCTATGGATCTGATGAAGTGTGCCCCCCTTAGATTAACAGTTGAGAATTACTTCGGACCTTTATCCAGAGTTCAAGGATCTATGCCATACGTCCCCTAAGATTGACAGCTGAAAAATACTTCAGACCTTTATCCGAAGTTCATGGATCTATTCCATATGTCCTCTGAGATTGATGGCTAAGAATTACTTCGGACCTTTATCTGGATTTCATGGATCTATGCCATATGTCCCTTGGATATTTCTTTAAGTAAATCCTCCGGAGCTAAGGATCTGATGATGCATGGTCCTCACAGATCGACGGTCCAGATTCAATTTGGGCCTTCAACACTTCAGTGCTTTGGGACTTTGACACTTTGGGACTTCGACACTTTGACACTTTGACACTTTTCAATGCTTAACTCCCACAATTCTTTGGAGCGTCAAAGTCCAAAGTGAGGGATCTCCCTACACGCGTCCTCATCTTTTGATGGCTCAAATTACTTTAGGAATTCGGGCTTCAACTCTTTGGGAGTTTCACGTACTTCTCACTTCGAAACTCATGAAGCTTATTTTCCCAAACACTTGTATCAACTGCCAAATGTCCCCTTAAAGATCAACAACTTATTCTCTCTTTGGGCCTTTTTCTCTGAATCTATACTTCGTGCAATTTTGGACTCCCAAATTCATGGGCATCGTCAATCTGATTTGCCTGATTGGATCTCCATCGTTGAAAGATAAACTTGTATGATTGCTTGTATTTTAAGCCCTAAATGGACTTCTTTGAACTTCTACCTTTTTCTACTGAAGCTAATTGTGCATACAATAAAATTGTGGACATAGGATGTCCCATGCATGCAAAAAGGCTTGATGGAACTTAAGAGTAAAGACTTCAAGGAGAAAATGCGATGAAGGAAGAGGAGGGGCTATGGCCAAAACCGAGATTGAAATCACTTTTAACCCCTACGATTTCATGTGATAACATCAGGATCCAACTAGGATGGAGGCCTCCCTATGAGGCCTCCAAGAACCTAACAGTTCCAGTCGCCTTATGCATTGGGTTATGGAGTCATTTTTGTAACCAACCTCAAAATACTTCCAGAAACTACCAATTTTTCAATCAACTAATTGACAAACTGTTGAAAATGCTCGAGAACAAGATTATTTTCTATACTACCCTACTCTAACCAAATTTATAACTTGATCAATTAAAAGTAGATTTCCACAGCAGCCACTCAAGTAATTTGATGACTGAAATGATCTCATCTATGCCACTGATCAATGAATAATAGAAAAAATATAGGAGCAATGACATAAGCTCCTTCATAAAACCATACTTACCTGTGAGTATCGGTGAAATAATGCAATTTGAAATTTTCAGAAAATATGAAACATATGACTCCATGTATATGGCTATAGGATCATGAATCACGTGATAGAATTATGGTTTCTTTACAAGACTAGGTTGCTCCTTTGTGAATGCCTCTCCGCTTGCAAATAAATGACCTTCTTGTTCTTTCGAAACCAACTCTTGATCATCAATAGTTGGAGTCTCATCTTCATAAGAATGATCACAAGATAATTGTACAACACGATTTAAAGCATCGTAATTACAACCAGCCAAGAACATATAGCTATCTATGCAATCAACCAGTACTACATGCTCAAAATGGTCTGCAAATTGATCATAAGATTGATATGCATTTCTTTCCATAGAAAAATCTACAAATATTGAAGAATCTGATTCCAAATGTGAATCATACCTACTTCCCTATTGTTGTTCCATATCTGATTCATACTCACTATCTTCTTTCTTGGAATCTGAAACATACTGAAAGTATTCTTTCTCGGAGTCTGAAACATACTAATAGTATTCCTTCTCAGAATCTGAAACATACTAACAGTATTCTTGCTTGGAATATGAAACATACTGACAGTCTTCTTAGTTATGTACATACAATTTTTCAATATATGCTTGCATACGAACCCCCTTGACAGCCCTGATTTTCTCTTCGACTTCTTCAGCATCTTCAAACAAGTGTCTTAAATATGAATATTTCCTTTCTCTTGGGAGAAGGACAAGCTCTAAATGTTGATCCATGGCATAGTACACCATGAAAACAGTCTCTATTGGTCTGATCTCCATAGGAATACTATGATAAACACTGTAAAACCTCTTGTTGAAGACAACCAAGGCTTCCTCTTCCCCTCTCCTTAAGGCATTAAACTCAAACCAGTATTGATCAAGGGACGTGTTCTCACCCCAACACTTTAAAAATACATTGCATAGCTCTATCCAAGAACTAATAGAACCAACTCCTGGACATTTAAACCTCACAACAACATCTCCAAACAAATATTGTGAGAACAACCTCATGGTAACATCATCGTGAACAATATCAAACTGATCAACAAAGTTCTCAAAGGCCTCCAAGTGCCTCTCAGCTATAACATGATCCTCTCTAGAAAACCGAGGAATATACTCAAAGGAATAAAGAGGATAGGGATGCAGGTGATGTGGCAGCCTTAAAGGTTTAAACGTCTTGTCTCTAATCTTAGCTTGAAAACTTGTGGTCTGAATATGGGATTTAACAAGAATATGGGAAGGTCCAACAATAATAACAAAAGGAAATGAGATATGAGAAGGATTTGAATCATTTTCAACCCCCCTCAAGGTTACAAGGTTGATCAATTTCAAGAGGAAATCCCATACAAATATCACTTGTATGAATAGGCTGAGGTGAATACAAAAGATCAACATCTACAACACAAGAAGAGGGCATGTCTTCTTCTTCCAAGGATGGATAAATAAAGGAAGGATTATTATCATCTGGATAGACAAAGTAGAGGATAATCCTCTTTATATGTAAAGGGAAAGAGAGAAATGAGTTGATAAAGAAGAACAAGATTCCATGAAGAAATCTCATAAACTGATACTTGGTCATCCCCTTCGGTATGGTCATATTTCTATCAACATGATCCTCCCTAGTGGAGTCTTTGATTTTGGAGTCACCAGGTGAAAACTGCAATATTCAATGGTACTGATTTCTGATGCACCTTCAGAATCAGAATTTCTTGGTTGTTCTATCCCAAGGAAATGTCTTCAATTTTCTTCCCAACAATAGTGCCAAGAATTTTAGCACTGAGAGCCACCCTCAGATTGCGGGAGGATAATCCTAGTACCCATCAACATTTTTGGTGGATGTTTGTTTTATATGAGTGGAGGTCAAAGGAAAAAACTCAATATATGAATGATGTTTCAACACAGAACTGGACAAGAAATGCATAGGGAAGTGAGGGCCACATTAACTTTAGTCAGTGAATTGAGTTTAAGTGTGAGAAGAGGGAAGACTTAGTGAGAAATTTGGACAAGTCTGTTATGGGCATCAAGATTTCAAGCAGCTTGGAGAAGAAATAACTCAGAGTCAAGATCACTCTTAAGCTCAAATTTCAGACACTTAAATATATCCAAACGACACAGTCACAACAACACAATGATCAAACCTACATCACAATGCAGCTACAACAACTCGAATGGATCCTCCATGCCTGAGCCATTCAGTATAAGAGGGAGAATATAACAAGGGAGCTGACTAAAATTTGTCACGATACTGGTGTAATCAAACCTACATTACAACATCATAACAACCCTCGACTGGATCCTCCATGCCCGAGTGTTTTAGCACAGTTTTTATAGAGAGATGAGAGAGGATGACTTCTATTAATCTGAAAGTCTGAAATTTGATAAATAACCAGAGAACAATTTTGGCATAAAAAGATTACAAAATAGGGAGCTTTGCTCAACCAGTTGACGACCTTAACAAAATATCAAAACTACTTATTTATACTCAGAAAAATACCCAACTATGAGTGTGATCTGATCACTACATTAAAAATTTTGCATCTGAGAAGTCTTTTGTTAGACTATGCATGTATCCCTCTGTCATACATGAGATCAGATCGGCATGGGCCTGCAAGAAAGTATGTCCATAGGGGTACCACGGGCTGACGGTTCAGTCCCCATGACCGGGCATTCCATGCCTTCCATTTATGAAGTGAGCCGAGGTTTCAACTACCGTCTCTACTTTCATTAACTGCCTTCTCTCGGTAACTAAACAAAATTAAATGCTTAGGGGGAGGCCACGTGGTGCTCTTAGATATGACATTATATAAGAACACAATTGTGGGGCTATCAAAAGTGATTTGGAATCATACCTCTTTTGGGCCCGCAATCCACCGCCTTCTGCCACATATCACTTTTGCCAAAACATGGTCTCAATTGCGGGACATCTTAATAAAATTATCTCCTGATTATGTTGCGTCCCCACAATGGACTGTGGCCGTAGATATGGTCCTGATCTACGATATGAGTGCACCCGCTAGATTTAGCACCACCGCCAAGCTTATTTTCCTACCAACTTTAGAATATTCCAAACTGTGCCTTGCGGAGGGAGGGTGATATATTTAACATTGAACAATACTGCATCAATGGATCAGATCTACCTCCCTCAAATCAATGGCTGAGATCTTCTTCAGGTCTCCGAAAAAATCAAATCTCAAACCTCCTCTGCCTTCAGTTGCTTTTTCCCGGAGCTATGGATATGACGACGTGTGGCCCCCTGAGATTGACAACTGAGATTTTCTTCCAGCCTCCGGACTCTGAGAAAATCAAATCCCAAACCTCCTCTACCTTCAGCTGCTTTTAACCAGAGCTATGGATCTGACGACATGTGGCCCGCTGAAATTAACGGCTGAGATTTGCTTGGGGTCTCCGAACTCTGGGAAAATCAAATCTCAAACCTCCTTTTCCTTTAGCTACATTTACCCAGATCTGTGGATATGACGACATGTGGCCCCTTGATATTGACGACTGAGAATTACTTCAGACCTTTATCTGGAGTTCATGGATCTATGCCATATGTCCCCTGAGATTGACAACTGA
>ML803698.1:96920-121662 GCA_009831015.1 Picea engelmannii
AGAGATAGCTATCACCATTTGAGCAAGTTGTTTTAGTTCTGTGGTTTTATAGTTTCATCCTATTTCATTTATTCAATAGAAGATATTGTTCACTGGATATCTGTATTGTTCTCTAGATATTTGTTTTTATTGTATTCATTCTATTAATCAGTTTTTTCCTCTCCTAAATTTGGATAACCTTCACTTGTATTATGTCTATGTCATATTGGAGAGTTATCAGTTCCCTAGAGCTTGTGCAATATACCACCATGTTGAAGGAATTTGATCGCGACACATTTAAGCCTGATAGAATCATTTCCACCTTTCCCATGGATTTATGTGGAAAGACTCTCTCAATTGAAATTGAGGTAGTTTATGCCCCATTAGATTACAATCTATTGCTTGGGCATAGTTGGTTCTATGTGATTACAATTTTTGTTTCCTTGGTCTATACGGTTCTCTATTTTCCCCATCAAGAGAAAATAGTGATTATGAATTAGTTTTAATATTGCATGCCTAATTATAGGACTACGATTGTTATGATCATTCCATTCATTAATGGTTTCTTGAGTGATTATGAGATTTTTGGTGTGAGGATGTTTAAGGATTCATTGTTGATGGGTACATTTACCCTACCCCCTCCACTCACTTCTCAAAACATGGATCATATTTGTATGATCTCTATGGAACTTTATAATCTCAAGGTTTTCATTATCCTTGGTTGGTGCCTAATCCTTATGAAGTTGAATCATTTGGAGCTAACATTCTATTTTATGTTCTCAATAATTCCTATAAATAAATATAGTCGACGTCTCCTGACCCTAACCAAAATGTCCAACAAAATGTAGAATTCGATCAATACTCATTGTCCACATGGGATGTCACTCCTCCTCCTAGTTTGCATGAATTCCTAGATATTGGTGTTACTTCATATGATGCCATCAGAAAGGTCATGGATTTAATCGATAGGCCATGGGAAGATATGCATCATCGAGAATATTTTTCTTCCTGATCTAGAAAGGTTAGAGGATGGCATGAAAAACATTGTTTTGTTGACATTTTGAGTGGTACTAGTATTGCATTATGACACACGATGTTTTTTCAGAAGGGATCTTAGAGAATATAAAGAATATGATACCCATTTACATTTATGCAAAACTAGGTGTCATGGAACACATCTTGATAGGCATAGATTGTTCTCCTTGAGAAACTTACATGTGTACTACCTGTTGTCCCCCAAGGTGTAACAATGTCAAAGGCACCCTCACCAGGGTGCTATGTTGATGATTTCATGAGCTCTCTTGCTCATATTCTCAATAATTAAACAATTCTTCTCATTTTATCCTTTAGATATATGATTTTTCTAGCTTAGTTGTGTTATATCAGATCCTTCCCCTCACTCCTAAGATGAGATATGCACTAGGGATGGTACATTATGGTTTTCTCTCTGATATCTTTGATATTCCATGCATTGGTGGTTTTTTTGGATGTGGTGTTATAACTTATGAGTTATTCATAAAAGTGGTAAACATTGAAATGAGATATGATAACACTTAATAATATTTATAATTTTATTATTTTCCTCATCGTACCTTTGGGCACCATATTTTTCCTTTAGAAGTGTATGTTGGATTACTGAGAGGGGGGGTGAATAAGAAATAGAGAAATAATCATTTTTAACCAAAAAATGCAAGTGTTATATCAATGTAGCATTATCATCCAATAGTTGCAGAGTAAATAAACAATGAGCAAATGAACAATCATACACATACACAATACACCAATGTTTTTATGTGGAAACCCAAAGAGGAGAAAACCACATAATTATTTTTCTTATATGTATTTAAGAATTACATTCATTGGAAGCACAAACTTCCTTTGTTTTCTAGCTGCAACTGGAAGGAGGCTCCAACCCCTTAATTTCTCAGGCTACAACCTGAGGGAAGCTCCAACTCCCCAATTCTCCAGCTACAATGAGAAGGAGGCTAAAACCCCCTATGTTCTTTTGCTATAACCGGAAGGTGCCTAAAACCACTTGTCCTTTCCCCATCCAACCGCTCTAAAATATAAGTAGAATGATGGAACCACTGTCACACTATCACTGTGAGATATATTGTTGTAAACCTGTACCATTCAACCTGTAATCAATTTGTAATATAAAAAAGTGCACCAACCTGTATCAATCAACCTCTAATCATCCTATACCATAAACAAGTGCATCAACCATGCAACAACATGTACCTCAACCTGTAATCATCATGTACCATAAAAAAGTGCACCAACATGTACCTCAACCTATACCATCAACGAGTGCATCAACCATGCACCAAATATATACCAATAATGCATCAAATACACATATACTATGACTCATCAAGATGTACAAACATCATCAACTATACACCTCATGTATGTCCCAACTCATCAACTAATTTTCTCAACCATTTACCCAACATGTACCTCAACCATATACCAAATGCATATACCAATACAACCATCAAAATGTCTCTAGCAATACATCGAACTATCCATAACCAAATTCCATAAACCATTACATCAAACCATGTGCCACAACCTCACTGTTATACAACCTCTATCTGTAATATACCTCAACCAAAATACCTCATCAATTTCATCATCCAAATCTGATTTGTAACTCTATAATAGACCTGGTGTATATGATCACATACCTAAAAACCTTCCTTAACTTTAACAACAAGAGACTATCATTTTCATCAAACATTACTTTAGTCTCACATGACTAATTTTGGATTAGTCAACAATCCTAACTTGAAATAATCATAACTATGTACCTGTAATGAATAAGGATATGAAAATGGTACACAATGTTATTCAGTGTCTTTTATACAATTCATCCAGATTTCAGTACTTGGAACCTCTTAGAAAATGCGTTATAGAAAAAATGGCATACCTTGTTGAATTCTGGCTTATTCTAGAGAGCAAACGTGTAGAGCATGCCTCACACGGAATATTTGTTGTATGGATCTGAAAATTGTACATAGAATGCTAAAGACTATACAATAACCAATACATTTTTTCTTACTGAATTTGGATCTGTTATGAAGAAGTTATGATTTTTTTACCCGAGACACCTATTTTAGACTAGTTTCAAGACTAGCGACAAAACCTTTTTTCCACGGTGTGTAACTCCAAAAATACAACGACCCACAAGATGAAATTTGTATCACATATACTTGGATATGTTTCCTCAATGGACTCCCAATTTCATAGTCTGAATCATTATAGAATTTTTTTTTTTGTGAAAATGGTGAGATGACTTGTAAATAACATACCTTAGAAAGCATCATCAAAAGAATTTATCCTCCCTTGAATTCCAGCCTTCTTTACTTCACCTTCCCTCTGAAATTCGGATTAGATATCCTTTGCTTACCTTATTCACCTATAGATATTCAATATGCTCAAGTGTGATTAAAATGAGAGAGCCTTGCCTCTTATTTATACTTTCATGTAGCTTCCTCAAGGGGTTACCTTTTCACCATCTTAACCCACTTTCCTTATTTTAGGGTTAACCCACTTCTAATTTCTCCATTAAATTTATTATTTAAATAATTCATTTTGTATTCAATTTTAATTATACTACACTCATCACTTCACTTTATTTTTTACCTTCTAAAATATCTTAAACCACTTTGACTACTTTGACCTTTTGGAGCTTCTAGATGACTCATGAGGGTTCTCCAACTTCACATGGCCATAACTCTCTAATAATGAGGAGTTATGTGACGTTCCACATACCATTGGAAATGGAATGACATGTACTATCCATATAGAATAGGATTTCCTACAAATACATCAAAAATCATACCATCATACATCAAACAAACTTGGGTCCATTACCCAAACCTGGGTTCTCCAACTTCTCATGGACATAACTCTCTAACCGTGAGGAGTAATGTGATGTTACATATACCACCGGAAATGGAATGACATGTAATATCGATATATAATAGTATTACCTTCAAATATATTAAAACTCATACCATTATACATGAAACAACCTTGGTTCCATTACCGAAACCTTTGAGATACCAAAATTCGCTACCGGACTTTATCCAAGGGTTGAGATTAATCAATAAGGATTGACATCAATCTACAATATCACTCTAAAATGGTTGACATCAATGAAAACCAAAAATCCATACCAAGTTTCTATCAACCTAAGCCAATTGTCTGACAATCTCCCCCTTTGGCATTGATGGCAACACTTAGTCATGATAACATTCATGCTTATACTCCTCATCAATGTTTCTATCTCTTCCTCTTTTACATCAATGGAAAAGGGTATCTCCCTTTGGGGATGCTCCCCATGACTGAACTCTCCTTGGGGTTTCTCCCCCTATCTACATGCCTTTGATTTTCTGTGTGTTTATAAGTCTCTAATTACTCTCTCTCCCTTCATATGAATAATGTCTCCCCCTTTGAAAAAGGGTATCACTCTAAAGTCATATCGTTCATTCTTCCCTTGTGAAAATATCTCCCCTTGGAAACATGCATCTATGCTCTCTCTCCAAGAATTTACCTTTGCATCTGATAAATCTTCCCCCCTTTGTCATCAATGGCAAAGGTATCTTTCCATCCGGGGTTGCTCTCCCTAGAAGAACTCTTCCTGAAACTGCTCTCCCAACCTAAATTGTCCTATTTATGGTGCTTCCTCATGTACATATAAGACATATAAGATAAGCATTCAAAATAATTCATTTTGGAGTATAAATTACTCCTAGTCTCTGGTGAAGATACTCAAAGGCTTCCCATGGAAGCGGTTTTGTAAAGATGTCTATCACTTGTTCTTTTGTGCCCAGATATTCAACTCTGATGTTCTTCTTGCAACCTTTTCCCATAGAAAGTGATACTTGATTGGAATGTGCTTCGTCTTGGACTGCATCACTAGGTTCTTTGAGATACTAATGGTTCTTGTATTATCACAATAGATTGGAATGGGCTCATCATACTCAACCTGTATATCTGTCAAAGTTTGTTTCATCCATAGAACCTATGTACAACGTGCTTATGTTGCAATATACTTTGACTCGGTTGTAAATAAAGATATTGATGATTGTTTCTTGCTTAGCCAAGATACTAGACACTCACCCAAGTAGAATGCTGCTCCATTGGTGCTTCGTCGGTAATTAATGCAACCTGCCCAATCTACATCTATGTAGGAAATAAGTGATAGATCCTTTCCTTTTGGATACCATAATCCAAACGCTTATGTTCCTTTGAGATATATGAAAATCCTCTTCACTATTAATACATGTGATTCCTTTGGTTCTTCTTGAAATCATGCCACCTATCCAATTGCCTACAATACATATGGTCTGGATGCTGTCACACATAGTAAGCTACCAACCATTGACCTGTATTGCCTCTGGTCTGTAGAATTTGAATCATCATCTTTGCTCAACTTGCAAATGGTTTGCATAGGAGTGGTAACTGGTTTGTAATCTTCCATTCCAAACTTCTTTAGCATTTCTTTGATATATTTAGTTTGAGAAATATAAATTACTTGGTTTATTTAATGTATATGAAGACCCAGAAAGAAGGATAGTTTTCCAAGTAATGACATTTCAAATTCATTCTGCATATCCTTTGCAAATGTTTGGCTTAACCTATCATTAGTACTTCCAAAAAAAATAACATCAACATAAATTTCAATTAATAAAATACTACCTTGAGTTACATTGATGTAGAGTTTGTTGTCTGCACTTCCTTTCCATAGTTCGTAGGGAGTTTTTTCATTGTTGTTTTTTAGCATTACTCTATTTTGAATGTGAACTGGTGTATGCACTGCATGTGTCCAAAAAATATCTATCAATTTGGAACCCGTTACCATTGTTCGAACCATTTCCTGTGTAATTATCATCCATTGTGATAATGTTCCTTTGTCTCTAAACAACATTTTGAACTAATCTATGAATCCATGTTCTCATCCATACTGTCTAAGACTCTACTTTTGCAACTATCCATAATGCTGACCAATTTATCACTATACTATCATGTAGTCTTGATTAATCCATGAAATTGTACTTCTGCTAACTGACTGCTCTGGATCTGTCTTCTCAAACTCTGAAAGTTGCTCTAAGGATGGTTCTTTGGTCTATCACAACTATCACATAGACTCCCCCTATCTAATATTCATATTACGTGGGAATATCTAAGTCGGATGGATCAAAACAATTCCTGATCTAATGTGTATTCATCATCATCTTCATTGGTAGATTCATCATCTCTTTGATATCTGACTTTTTTCTTTCTGTCTGTGGATTCATATTTCACTACAATGTATGAAAGTACAATCTCTTGAACATATTCCTTATTTACCTATCCTTCTTTTCTTTCAGTTATTTTCCAAACCTTTTTGTATCTAACATATTTCTTTTTCTTTGTAGAATTTTCTTCATCTCGTTTTATTTCCAATATTGCAATCTCTGGTACCTGGTCTTTGTTCACCTATTATTCATGTTTTCTTATCCATACTTTCATATATCTGATATCAGTGTTCTCTTTCATGGAAGTATCGATCATGATTCTACAGTCACTGGCTATGTGTCCATAGTTGTGTCATTTGTAACATTCAATGTTATGTGGGGCCACATAGGCACTTCTTGCTTGAACATTTATTTTATAATTCCTGCAATCTGCAACCTTATGTCCAAAATTAGTACAATAAAAACAATGACCATAAAATAAATTTTCATACCTAGGAGTGAATGATCTTCTTTGTGGAGTATTCCTTCTGAATTTCTTCCTTGACTGATCATGATCATGATTGAAGCTTCTTTGTTCCTTGAACATGGATGGTCTTCTTGAAGATGTATCTTCAATAGTTTTCTTAGATTCTTCTTTTCTAGCAACCTAGAGTGATTCTCTTCATTCTCTATAAGTGATGTGGATGTTTCTGTCTCTTCAACGTTCTTGTTGAGATTGACAATTTTACTTCTCAATGTGACAACTTATTATTCAAGCTTCTCAACCTCTTCTTCTTTCTTTATTATATGAGACTTCATGAATTCTTCTACTCTTTTCGCTTCTTCAATATGGATTTTTAATGTGATTATTTCTTTTTCAATTCCTTTCTCTTCTTGACCAAAATCTTCCTAAACATGGTTTAGATAATTAGTTCTTTCCTTAAGATGATCATTCAATATCTTCTGTCTCATTTCTGCTTCTTCCTTTTGTGCTGCTATGTTGGCTTCCAAATACTGCTTTTGATATTCAAGATTTTATTCGATATTTCTCGCTTCTTCAAGATGAGTTCTTAAGTTCTCGATGACCTATTGGGATTCTTAAAAAATGTGAACACTTTCCTTTTGTTTCATCAACTCTTTCTTGAGTGACTTGTTTCCTTCTCTTTCTTTTCTTAGTTCATATAAAGCACTAATCAATTCTGCTTCATAATTGTCTTCCTTTTCAATTAGTTTTTCTGTCTCATTTCCTT
Organism: Picea engelmannii; assembly: GCA_009831015.1. NCBI lineage: Eukaryota > Viridiplantae > Streptophyta > Pinopsida > Pinales > Pinaceae > Picea > Picea engelmannii. Next base: position 104,377 of record ML803698.1, read on the forward strand.
CATGGAATTATATTTCAAGATGTCCACATTTTTCACAATTAAATCAAAACAACATATCTCTGTTTATTATGTACTTTTCATCTTCTGAATCTATTTGACATGGTGAACATATTTCTTCTTGATCTGTACCTGCATCTTCTTTTTCATTTTCTGAATCTACGATGGGTGAAGAATATATTTCACGTAACTTATCCCAAAGTTCTTTGGCTGATGAACATTTACCAACATTTTCTCTTACCGGATTAGGTAATCCTTACCAAATGAAATCCATTTCTATTTTGTTATTCTTCTTCAATTCCTTCTTGTTTGTAGTCTTTTCCCTTTTTGAACTATCACATCCTGTAACGACTAATAGCCAAATATAATACCCTTGTGCCTGTAAAAATACTTTCTTCTTTCCACTCCATAACTCATACTTTAAACCATTATGACCATTAAACTATGGTAATCCATTCTCAGAATAATCCATGATCTCTTTCCAATGATTAAACTGTTTCATGAAGTAACTTGCTCTGATACCAATTGTTGGATTATTAAGAGGGGGGGTGAATTAGTAATAGAGAAATAATCCTTTTAAACCAAGAAATTCAAGTGTTATATCAATCTAAAATTATCATCCAATAGTTTCAGAGTAAATAAACAATGAACAAATGAGCAATCATACACATACACGGTAGACCCATGTTTTTACAAGAAAACCCAAAGCGAGAGAAAACCACAGAATGATTTTTCTTATTTGTCTTTAAGAATTACTTCATTGGAAGCACCAACTTCCTTTGTTTTACAACTGCAACTAGAAGGAGGCTCCAACTCCCTAGTTTCTTAGGCTACAGTCTAAGGGAATATCCAACTCCCCAATTCTCTTACTACAACTAGAAGGAGGTTACAACCCCCTATGTTCTCCAGCTACAACCACATGTCCTTGACTTGTCCAACTGCCCTAAAATATAAGTAGAATGATGGAACCATTGTTACACTATCGCTATTAGATATATTGATGTAAACTTGTACCAATCAACCTGTAATCAACCTGTACCATAAACAAGTGCATCAACCATGCACCAACCTATACCAACCAACCTGTAATCAGCATGTACCATAAACAAGTGCATCAACCATGCACCAACCTGTACCTCAACTTGTAATCATCATGTACCACAAACAAGTGCATTAACCATGCACCAACTTGTACCTCAACCTGTACCATCAATGAGTGCATCATCCATTCACCAAATATGTACCAATCATGCATCAAATACACATAAAATATGACTCATTGAGATGTACCAACATCATCAACTATACACCTCATGTATGTGCCAACTCATCAACTAATTGTCTCAACCATGTAATTAACATGTACCTCAACCATATACCAAATACATATACCAATATTACCATCAAAAGTTGTCCAGCAATACATCACACTATCCATAACCAAATACCATAACCATTACATCAAACCATGTTCCACAACCTCATTGTTATACAAGCTCTATCTGTAATATACCTCAACCAAAATCCCTCATCAATTTAATCATCCAAATCTGATTTGTAACTCTGTAATAGACCTGGTGTATATGATCACATACCTGAAAACCTTCCTTAACTTTAACAACAAGAGACTAGCATTTTCATAAAACTTTACTTTACTCTCACATACTAATTTTGGATTAGTCAACAAACCTAACTTGAAATAATCATCAATATACAATATCACTCTCCAATGGTTGAAATCAATGACAACCAACAATCCATACCAACTGTCCATAAACCTAAGCCAATTGTCTGACAGTGGCGTCATATCTCAGGTCAATTTGTACTACTAGGAAATGGGTTGAGGTAATGATTTCCACAACATAGTCATACTTGACATGTTCCATTTTCCTTGTTTCAATCCATTCCATCCCTAAAATAAATATCCCGATCATGTTTTATCAAATGTCACAAGAAATTTCTAATTAAGAAATCGTAAGTCAATAAATATAGAAAAGGATAGAGGTGAAGAGCAATAAATTCAAAAGCCCAAAATATGAAAGATTGCGAAATGCCACCTCATTTTGAGGCCAATGCCCCTAGTCCCATGGTTATATATGAATATATAAACAAAAAGGTGCATGTTCAATAAAATTAAGACATAAAGAAAAATGCAATAAGGGGTAGTAAGAAATAGTGACAAGGAAATCTAACTTAATGACAAAGCTCCCTCTTAAAGGATCTTATATAAAATCCTTTCTCATGAAAGCTTCTTGAATAAAATAACAAGAACTATACAACATATTAAATGAATTTTAAGGTCATCACATGAATTTTTTCCCTTTCCCTTTCCATAAGTATTCATCACATCACCTACCTTTTACCAGTGGGATTAGGAAATACTCATTGTCCTAGGAATTGTCACATGTATAAGGGTTAATGACTTTCTCCCTTGGTAAAACTTAGGAAAATATTAAAACTAACCCTTATTGTTATGGTTTTTTAAGATAAATCACTAAGTGTGTGTCACCTAATGGCTTGAAAATACATTGGATCCACCACTCCAAGTGGTCACCTTGCATTGGGATCCATGTACCATGTCTCAAGATCCATGGAATTGCTTTGGGATATATGATGCTAATTTGGGATCCATGTACTTATATTTTTTCATATTTATAGACATTGGACTCCATGCCATTTTTCTTTGGACTCATGTACTACAATGGGATCCATAATAGTGCATTGGGATATGACAAGGAATCCATGTCATCATATTTACCACATGGACTACTATAGGAAGGTTTCCTTACTTAGTTGGATGATATTACCACACACGTGTGCCTTATTCTCTCACACAGACCAAAAGTGGGGGTTTTTGAGGTATGTTGGGACATGAACTAGGTTGTTAGAAGACATGGACTAGGTTGTTATCGGTAGTAGAGGTGTTTGTTGCATCTTGGACCTTGCACATTTGATGGGGTTCCATATTAATGTCACACCTGTCACTTCTCTCTCCTTCTAGAAGGACACACTTCATCTTTATTTTACTATTCCTCACTCATAGGTATTGGACCCTCATTATATGGAGTTTTTTATGAGAGCACCTCACATTTGGACCCAGGTTTGACTGGATCATGGATATGTTGGCATACTTTGGGGAGGGAACACTTGTCCTAACCTTTATGGACCACACATATGACCCCTTTGTTACACATTTTACCATTTTTGGTGGGGTGCTCATGTATTGGAGGACTATGAGGGTGGTTTATGTCCACATATTTTATTTGTCTCATGGTTTTGAGCTTGCACATTTTTATATCACCTTGTCTTGAGAAGGATTAGAGATAAAAGGATGACGCCTCTCTCATTTTCATTTGGTAGATATTATTGAGAAAACTTACCTACAAAGTTGTTGTGCATATATATTTTTCTAAGTGATTGTTATAGGATATTTTTCAAGGGCTACTTAGAATATTTTTCAGGATTGTTGGAGGTAAAAGCTACTACAAGGCCAAAGAAGGGAACCTTTCTCCACTTGGGATGGAAATAAAGGTATAGTATTTTTCCCTTCTTCCCTATGACCATTGATGTTTTTTTCCCATTGTGTTAGCACTGAGAATCACCCTTAGACTATTGGAGGATAATCCTAGTACCCATCAAAATTAGAATAGATTAAAATGGTTTGAGTAGGTGGATCAGTAAGACTGCGGAGAGAGGAAAATATAACAGAGGTAATTGTAGATCAGTTGGGATCGTTTGGCTATGGAGTCATAAGTATCGTGAGAAATGAAGGAATTTAAATTGTCTATCAGACAAAAGGATTTATGTGGTGATGAGGAGAAAGAGGAAATAATGTGTTTGAGTGATAAACGATGAAACATGGGAAAGATGACAACAGATCGTCCACCGCCTCAGGAATCCATAGATCAAATATGCTACAACCAAACAAGAAGAAAAAAAGAAAGCGTCTGAGTTATAAACGTTGAAACATGGGCAAGATGACAACCGATCCCCTACCACCTCAGGAATCCATAGACTAGAGGGATTACATACAGACAAGAAAAACATAACAACATGTAAACTGGGAAGACAGTATGATAAAAACAACTCAAAGGAATCTTCAATAACACAATATTTACAATCAAATCCCTTAGGCTTACAAATTGAGAAATACAGAGCCCTACTCCTAAAAATATCTCCTCTCTCTAGCCTCTGAACCCCCCTTACAAAATCTTAAACTGATCTATTTATAATCATATCAGTTCAAAACTATTGGGAGTGTTACCTAGCCATCTCATTCAAATCTTTCATCTGTGCATCCTTCTGTTAGACTACACGTGTGTTCTTCTGTCAGATGAAACCTCACATTAGTATGGGTCTACAATAAGAAACTATCCCTAGTGGTACCTCGGGATGACAACTATGTCTCCTTGGCCATAGCTTCCACGCCTTGTACTTATGCACTAAGTTGAGGTTTCAACTACCAGTCCCTTTCCATTAACTAAATCCCCTTGAGATTGGAGCGTGACTTAATGCCTAGGGGCCGACCATGTGCTACTCTCGGATTTGACGTTATATAGGCATGTGACTGTGGGGTTGTCAAAGGTGGTTTGGATCCACACCTCTTTTGAGCCCGCAATTCACCACCTTCCTCCATGTAGATTTTTTTATATACCATGGTTTAAATTGTGGGACCACTCAAGAATTTTATTGTTCAAGCATGTTTTGTCCCCGCAATGAAGTGTGTCCATCGATCTGGTCATGATTTTTGATCTTGGAGAGCCCCGATTTTGATGCAACGCGTCTCTATTGGATGGAACCTTCTTCCTGTTGCAAGTATCCGCGACTCTCATTTACTTTTAGAGTTCGAGCTTCTGGCCCTTTTCTTTTGCCTGCTCACGTAATCCTTCAAAGTGTCGAATTTTCAAAGTGAGAGATCTGGTGATGCATGGCCTCTTGATTTTTACGGTCAAGAGTTACTTTGAGAGTTCGAACTTTGGGACTTTTTCTTCTGCTTGTTCGTGCAATCCTCTGAAGTGCGAGATCTACCTCCACATGTCCTCTTATTTTGGCCGATCGAGATTTACTTCGGGTCTTTTATGACTTTTGGGCTTCTCGTGATACTACTACCAATATCATCGATCCTTTTTGGTTTGAGATTAATGGTCCATAATTATTTCAGGAGTTCAACTTCGGCTCTTCGGGACTTTTGAATGAATAACTCCTACAATCCTTTGGAGTGTCATATCTCCAAAGTGAGAGATCTGGATCCATGTGTCCCTTTGTTTTGGACGACTGTGATTTATGTAGGGAGTCCGAGATTCGAGCATTTTTCTTATGCTTCTTCACACAATCCTCTGAAGTGCGAGATATTCCTCCACGTGTCCTCTACAGAAACATCAACGGCCACTAGAGATTGTGGGCTCACAACTAGCAGATACTTTAATTTCCTTTCTGATGCCCACAATGTGAAGATGCTCATTCATAGCATGATCGATATGCACCATTGGTTTGTTGATATAGGAAGATCAACGATCCTTAGCGATTGTGGGCTCACAACTTGCACAAACATTAATTTTCATCCTGATCCCCACAATGCCTCCCCATCGTCGATTTCTCTCTAATGAGATATGATAGTCATGACTTAATATTGTTGATATGATGGCTGATCTTTCTCTCGCTCAGATATTATGGCTGAAATTTGAATCCATTCACCTACCAATATTTTGAACCCAAAAAGGACTGCTCTAAATGTTGCATTCTGCTCATAACTTTTCCTACGCAAACAACATACTTGACCGGCCTGACTTTATCAATCAAAAGAGAAAAAAAATGATAGGAAGGCATGCAAAAAAGAGAGAGATACTCGACAGAGTTGCATACCTAAGTCTCAACAATAACTGCATATGAACCATGGAAAATTTATGTGATAACATTGGATCCACAGGGGATGGCATTCTCCCTTTGAGTTGCTAAGAACAAGCAGCTTCAGTGACTTATCCTAGGGTTATGGGGTCACTTATTCAAATACTAAAAGAAAACTAAAAACTGAAAATCTTGGACTTGAGATTATTTATATACAAGACCCTATTCTAAGTGACTTTTACAATAGGCTAGCTGACAACAAACTTCCACCAAAGCCACTGAAGTAACTTCTTAACGGAAAAATTCCTTACTCTACCACTGATCAACAAGAGATAATAAAACTGTGACAACAAAATAATTACATTTTTCCTATTACCTCCTAATGTTGAAGGTATGGCAAATCTTGAAGGCTTCAATACATGGCAAAAATGCAACTCCATGTACTCCCCCACAGGGTCATAAAATAGGTGATAAAACCTACTATATTGGTAAAAGAAATCCTTCTCCTCTTTACAATTTCTCACATATTGTTGAATGTCTATGGAAAGCACATGTGATTGAAAGGTTAATGCAGGATGTTGATCCACTTCTCCTTTTCCTTCTCTGGTAACATCTGCTACTTGATGGAAAGAGATCTCCTCATGTATATCATTGAATGGATGTTTCTCTTTAACATGTTGCTCATTTATAATTGTTGGAGATGAGATAATATGCACATTTAACTCTTCCATTTCTCCTTCATGGCTCTCTCAAGGATCAGATCCATAATTATCATATACAGGAACCAAGCTATGAGGTTCCAAAGAAACTATGAAAAATATCTGCTCTTCATCATCTTCGATGGGACATTCATCGAAAATTGGTTGTTTTTGGTCATTATTTGAAATAAATTCTTCATCATAAGCATGACTACCAAAAAAATATGTTTCGAGAACATAGATAGCCTCTTCATTTTATTCATAAGAGCAACAAACAAAATTTTCATCTAATGTAGATGAATAGGGAAGAGAAAGAGTTGATTCCTCATCCAAGGCATCTTCTTCATTCTCACAGCCTTCATAAGAATCAATTATATCTTGAAAACAATCTTTATACTCCTCACAACAGCTATGACAAATTAACTCTCAGGAATAAAACTTTTGACAATGCATATTGAAAGCTGCATGAAACTCTTCGAGTCAACAAATGTTATAAATCTCAAAAGAGTGATACCAAATATGAGTATCTCATAGAAGAGAGTACATAAAAAAATTCATATGTATGTCTTCATGATGGATTTCAAGTTGTTGTATCAAAGCATGAAATCCAAGAACATGTTCAAGAGGGATGTCATTCTTACCTTCATAAAATCTTGGCAGCAGATCTTGCCATTCATCGATATGAGGGATAGGATGTGGATAACCAACTATGGCTGAGAAGTTGAGTGGGTAAAACCTCATGGCCAATATCACCTCCATAGCCATTTTATTTGTCTCCTTCAAGTGGAGTCACCAACAGATTATGAATAATGGAGTCACCATGGTGAAAGATAAGCAGTCAGAATAATGTGTCCAGCTTCAATTTACCATCTAAAACTGGATCTATTTGTTGTCATTCTCCCAGGGAAGATATCTTCACTTTTGTCCCTAGAAGTGCCACCATGGATGTTAGCACTAAAAATGACCCTCAGACTACTAGAGGATAATCCTAGTACCCATCAAAAGTAAAATGGATTAAAATGGTTTGAGTAGGTGGATCAGTAATACTGTGGAGAGAGGAAAAGATATCAAAGCTAAATGGAGATCAATTGGTACTGTTGGGCTATGGATTCATAAGTATCGTGAATAATGAAGGCATTTAAACTTCCTATAAGACAAAAGGATTTATGTGGTGATGAGGATAAAGAGGACATAATGTGTCTGAGTGATAAATGATGAAACATGGGCAAGATGACAATAGATCCTCCGCCGTCTCAGGAATCCATAGATCAAAGATGCTATAACTAAACAAGATGAAAAAAAAACAAGCGTATGAGTGATAAACAATGAAACATAGGCAAGATGAAAACATATCCTCTACCACCTCAAGAATCCATAGATAACAGGGATTACATCTAGACAAGAAAAACAAAACAACATGTAAACTAAGAAGACAATCAGATAAAAACAACTCAAAGGAATCTTCAATAAAATAATATTTACAATCCAATCCCTTAGGCTTACAAACTAAAAAATACAGAGCCCTGCTCCTAAAAATCTCTCCACTTTCTAGCCTCTGAACCCCCCTTACAAAATATTAAACTGATATATTTATAATCAGATCAATTCATAATTGGCAGGAGTGTGACCTGGCCATCTCATTCAAATATTTTGTCTACGCATCCTTCTGTCAGACTATGTGTGCATTCTCCTGTCAGACGCAAGCTCAGATTAGTATGGGTCTGCAAAAAGAAACCGTCCCTCATGGTACCTCGGGTTGATAGCTCTGTCTCCTTGGCCATAGCTTCCACACCTTTTATTTATGGATTGAGCTAAGGTTTTAGCTACCAGTCCCTTTCCATTAACTAAATCCCCCTCAGGATTAGAGCACAGCTTAACGCCTAGGGGCGACCATGCGATTCTATCAGATTTGACATTATATAGGCATGTGATTGTGGGGCTGTCAAAGGCAGTTTGGATCCACACCACTTTTGAGTCCACATATCACCACCTTCTGCCATGTATCATTTTCTCTATACCATGGTTTCAATTGCGGGACAACTCAATAATTTTATCGTTCAAGCATGTTTCATCCCCACAATGAATTGTGGACATCGATCTAGTCACGATATGGGATCTCAGAGAGCCCCTCATTTTCTTCCACACATTTCTCTTGGATGGACCATGTGTGACATACCAAAAAATAAAGTATTTTTGAAAATCAAAAATTGTTAGAAAATTATTCTGTTTTCGGTAAATTCGAATTTGGAATTTTTTTTTTCATTTATGGAAATTCTAAATTTCGAATTTGATAAATTGTAATTAATTATTATCATTGTTGGGAAGAGACCTGATTTTACCCAACTAACTATTTGACTATGACATTTGTATATAAACAAAATACTGTTTTAATTATTGCAGGAGGATAAATGGAACAACCATGTTAAATTCAGCTGACCATGACTCCATGAGTGGGGAACATGTTGGAAATACCTCTGGGCTGATTGTTACAAGTGAAAAATCAGAGATTTGGCCATTGGCAACCCCTGAAAATTAGAGATTTAGAAATCTACAAAAATTTCCCAAGGGAGGGAAAAAGACCTAGGCAAAAAGTTGGTTTTTGATAAATAGCATATGTGAAGAGGCAGGACGTTGCCTAGTATGTTGGAAAAAAGGAACTACTATATACTTTCTGTTATGAACACTGAATATTGAGTGTGAGGCAAGGAGAGGACTACAGATAGAGGAAAACAATGCTGAAGAGGAGATTCCAAGTTCTCCCTCATGGATTCATGGTCAGTCTAGGGGGTGAATCGGGCAAGTAATTTGGCTGTCATGTTCTACGGTTGTGAGGAAGGTGGTTGTTTCCTTTGTCTTCCCGTGAACTGTTTCATATATGTTAATATTCTCCTTCTTTGTTTTGAATGATTTTGTGTATCTGATATAATGCATCTGTTTGTGCTAAGTTGAAATAGCTTCCATAGATGACATCTATTCATTGTATGAAGTTTATAATCAAGACTAAATGATGGGGATGGTTCCTCCTGAACTAAAACTCTAGGCAGAATTATCTATGTACAAATGAACTTGAAAGAATAGATCTATCTATAGGCATATGTTATTTCTGTAATTGAAATATTAGGCAGATATATATATATATATATATATATATACAATGCATATAGATACAGTTGCAGTTAGTACTGTGTATAGGTTTTATTAAATGATGATTTAATGACTGCAATAAAAAACTCATTTATACATAGATTTGTTGTCATAGTATTTGAACAAACAAATTATACCAATAAGAAATCAACTACCTCTCGTATAAGAAATCACTGAATCGAAGAGTCTATAACTCCTTAAATCTTGTTACAGTACTAAATGTAATTGTTTAAGTTCTATGTTCTGTTATAAGATAATACAGAAGTAGAATACTCCATAAGATTAAGGGTTCGAAGATAATTATTAAAGAACATAAATCACATGCTGATATAACTTTTTAATATTTTCGTTTCCATTCGCACAGAATAAAAGGAACCAATTGAAGGAATACACACTGTATAAAGTAATTGACAAATTATTAACTATGAGTATACATGTGAAACTGTCCACTCCCTGTTCGTGGCAGTGGCCGGTATAGAATTGGGAATTACAACCATACAGTTTTGTACATACATCATGCATTTGCAAACCCCTACCAGCCTTTTAGAAAACCCCCTTACATAGCCTAAACAACGAAAGATGTAGAGGTATATATATATATATAGTGTTCGGGAAATAAAACACAGAATCATAAACTTACTCAGACCATTATATCTACTCATGTTGTATCCAATCTAACTATTGCAATTTCAGAATAAAACACATCGGCAATAAACATAAGGAATGTCTAATTGAAATAAAATGATATGGTATTATAGATCTAACATAATTTGATCCAACATTTAGCATTTGAAACAGGGCCTTTAATAGAAAAAGATAACCCTGGTAATTAAATTACAGGGTAGGGTGAGACCCGAGTGGTGATCGATTAAACAATCATTTCATTACTCTAAATGAACAGCGAAATCCTGTAGAAAATCGTTTCAAAATTCATACTATAACAACCGGACCCAAACTTCAAGTTACTTTTGGGGATTCTTCCTCTTTTCCAAGCCCGATAGGAAACTGAGGAAATCACTATTGAATGACCTCTTTTAAATTTGCAACCGTGACTGTTCGAACTCCAGAAGGGTTACGGAAGGGAACTCAAATAACGTTTGCACCGAGTACGGGGATGGACATCCGATATCTTTGCGTAGTCCTGGAAGAATAACCATTTACGAATATTAGAAAATTTATATACAAGAAATTTTAAGAAGAACACGAACAGAGAGATAATGTTTTTACTTAACTTCTAATTCACAGCTCGCATGATTTTTTTCCTTGTCATTTTCTGTCTAGATAGATGCCCAAGGCCGAGGGCGGATGATGCAAGGAATCCCTAATGGGTACCCTTGCATCAAACATGGCCCATCATTAGTGGTGTGTTTCAACTCTTAAAAACGATTTATACATCATAAGTAAAATAATTACCAAGTATTCACGAATAATGGAAATACAGTAATCGACTACTAAGTCCCTTGTATACATGAATAGTGTATATATATATATATATATATATATATATATATATATATATATTAAGTGTAAATAGAGCTTAAGTCTCCCATTAAAACTAGGATCACATATAACTGTTGATCCTAGTCTACCCAAACATCAATTTTCACACAAGCGTACAAGTCAACAAGTAACGTAGATATGCTCCAGCCAAATCTTGGTAAAGAATACTTCCTTGAAAACTTTAGATATAAAGAAAGGGGAACGCAGGAGAAAGCCCAGTTGAATCTATTTGACACTATGGAAGTTGGGTCTCCCTGGTACTAGTCAAGTAAAATAATCACACAATAGGATTACTTACCCAGATTCACAATTTTCTTTCGGTGATAAACAATGGCATACGACAGGGAGTTTACAAAACCTTAGATCCCCAACATGGGTATACGAGGCTAGTATTCCCTCTATTTTACCAGAGGAGAAATGTTGACAACCTCAAGGAAAAATCGCTTTCTCAGGATTAAGGGTGACCTCAAAATTAATATAGAGAAGTTACCCGAAAGGGAGAACTCAACAGGAACGAAAAATCATGACGGTGACTACAGGATGACAAAATACACAACATTTTTTGAAGATTACACCTCCTTATTTTTATCTATCTTGGTATTATTCTTAAGGAAAAACTTACCAGGGTTTCATACCACGCCGTCAGTTACACCCATGGAGTGACCACCATTACATATAGACTTCGCCTCTGGAAAAAAAAATGTGATAGACAAAACCTCTTCATAAAAACTCAGAAATGATAAACCATGAACCTATTCCAACCCTAAGTGGTGCCTTGACATCTCGGAGTAAATGTGGAGAGTGCGGAGGATAGTTAGCCATGTGACAATGGCAGAGTCGGTGTGACACTTTGGGTGTAGATCCCAGTAAATACAAAGAAATTGCAGGACTGCCATTAATGAAGTTTGCATAGCCTTAACGATTATGACAGTGACCCATCTCTTCCACTTAAAGAATGTCGTGATTTGACACCTTCATGACTCGACGAAAGTTAAAACCCATTCACACCCTCTATGTTCCCTTGAGACAACAGTACCTTACATCTGGGAGTACAAGGAAAAAATCCAACAGTTCCTAAGTTGCTTACCACAATCCTACAGGGATAGAATTGAGTTTGACAACCCCAAGTCCTTGAGTGAAGTATTCAAAAAAGCACAAATGTGTTATGACCAGTACAAACAGTGGGTAGAATTTTCCAAATCTTGGAAGGATAAGAAACAAGACCGAATGAACCAGCGGAAGAAGGGATACCAGCTAACTCCTTATCAGAATGCAGCAAAAATATTTCCTAGAAAAGACTTTCACTCTAATTATCCAAGTACACAAGGAAGTGGTAAACCAGTAAACATGGGAGCAAATAAGTTTGGGGACAATCCCCGTGAATAATTGAAGTGCTGGGAATGTGGAGAACCTCATCTAAGGAGGAATTTTCCACATATATATACATCAAACAAAACTGTTGTTCATAATTTGCAGAAATCCTCAACAGTGGGTGATATGGGAAGAAAATTTCACCGAATAAATGCAGCCATAGATGGTCGGCAAGCTGACCACAAGCCCTCAGTGGTGGAAATCGAAGGTAAAATCAATAACACTCGAATTTCTATTTTAATTGATCCTGGATATACATTAAGTTATCTCACTCCTGGTGTGGTAGAGTCGAATAAACTTAAGAAAGTGAAACACGCAAAATCATGGTTGGTACAACTAGCAACAGGAAAAAAAAGGAAGGTGGTTGACTTTATTTATGATTTTGTGATGCAGGAGCATCGCTCCCAAGCCAACCATGCACCAGCCATCTAGCCCACTTAGTGCATGCATTCAATGAGGAAGAGAGGCGCAACCCTCTCATATTCAAATTTTGAATTTGAATCAAGCACATTTAATGGTTGTAAGGTTGAATCTAGCTCCGATCTAGACTAGACAAGCCATTCATTGTAAAATTAATGTAATTGAATAGAGTAGGTAGCTTGGAGGGAAGAGCTCGAAGAGCCCCCTCATGTAAAAGATGTTGGATCTTATTTTGAGTTAGAAAAAGGTAGCAAGAGTTAGAGAAGAGAGCAGAGAGGAGGAGTCAAGACTCTGTCAAAGTCTGAGCCCACGAACACCTTGTAAAGGAGGCATTTGATATTAATACAAACCATAGCAGTTTTTCCTGCATGTTGTCTGTGTTGTGTGAATTTCTATGTGTGTTCTATTTATGCTGTGAATGTATGTTGTAGATGTGTGTTTACAGGGATAGGTAGGTTCTACTATCTATAGAGTTTTTTGATTTCAAGTTGGAGTTCTTTGAGGCTTCATGCCAAGAGGGTGTGACAGAACACTGTGGATTTTGATAATCAGTACTTAGAGAGCACTTCCAATTCTGCAGAATTTGGACAAGGACTTGCTAGGAGTGCACACCAACTGAAATCATTGACTCAGAGGAAGACCTCAAGGTTGTTGAATACCTTGGAGGTGAGATTGTGAGGAGGAGGACTACAGAGAAGACAAAATCTCTGAGGAGTTCTGTAGAAATCTGTCAAGAGAGAATTGAGCAGGTGCATAGAGTGCACAAAGGAACTTTGTTGAGTTCAGGAGGAAGATAGAACTTCTGAGGGTTCTATAGAGATCTTCTAGGAGGGCATTGAGCACAGGCACAGAGTGCTGAGGAGGAACTCTGCTATGAGTTCATAGAGAAATAAAATCACTGAGGATTCTAGACACTCTGCTAGGAGGGCATTGAGTAGGTGCCAGACCACACAGAGAGAACTCTTTGAGTTCAGAGACAGAGAAGAGTCCAAGGAGGGATCTTCACAAGGTTGTTGAACACCCTGCAGACTCAGCAAAAAGTTTTCTTGAGAAAAGGAGTGCCAGGAGGGCATCCAAATCTCCATCTGAAAGAGAAGGAAAAAGGATTAATTCCTTAGAGGTCGAAGCTACAGGAAAATCTCTGGAGGGGTAGCACCATTGTGCGTGTAGAGGCTCTGTCAGATGTGAAAAAGTTAAAGATTCCTTTGAGGATTTAAAGAGAGAAGCTCAGGAGGAAGAGTGCTTTTGTGCACAAAGCAACAACTGCAAGGAGTGCAAGAAGTCAGGGAAAACCTTTCAAGGTTTCACAAGTCCCGAAATATCAGGAGGGAAAGTGTCCTTAGAATGCAAGCGGGAGCCGAGGATACAGGCTTCGCAGTAGAAGAGAAGCAAGAAAAGGTCGAGACCTTTGGAACTTGGGAAATCTTCCAAAGAAAATGGAAGAACACATGCTTAGAGAGGAACTACAACTACCGTCAGATTTAGCACAGAGGACCGATGTTCATCAGATCCAGGAGGAGCTACACGAGGTTTAATACTCGCATGAAAAGGAGAGGAGCTGCTAGATCGTTTTGGCATTTCAGGAATCCCGATGACAAGAGACCAAGATACTTCACGGTGAAAACCAAAAAATCATGAAACACGACTTGCCTCTGGAGCAGAACCTCGACAATTCGTCTATTCAAAGTTCAGAAGGTAGAGGAGGTAGAGATTTTGGTACCAAGAGTTTCAAATCCCGGTACGCAAAACACCGAAGACATTAGGACCGTCCATCTGTGAAGGATACATGTCACGAGATCCTCACATTTCAGGGATTCAAACATCAAAGGGGTGAATGCAGAGGAGTCTTTCAGCTTCGCGAATTTCGAAGTCCCAAAATGATCAAGGTCGTTCGTCTGTGGAGGACACATGGCGAAGATCGGGGAACAACCGGGTAATCGAACACCAGGAGTTTGTAAGACTAGAGAATAGTGTCATTGGGGTCATGGTGTCCCGAAGACTGAAATAATTGGGACCGTCCAAGTAGGAGGACACATGGCAGTTGTTAGCTCCCAAAATGAATCAGTCAATGTGTTTCATTTTGTAGGTGATAGCGTGGTCATTAATAGGATTATATATAAATTTTTAGATTTTAAAAGTGTCAAAACATAGGATTTAAAATTGTGCCTTAGAAATAAGTTGATCCATAAAGGTTGTTTCTATAAAATTTCATGAAAATACTTTCAACAGCTAACGCGTGTTGCAAGGTTGATGTTAGCTGGTGAAAGCGGCGAGTTTGAATGGTTAAGGACTACTTTCCCGCAGACAGTTAGCTGGTGAAAGAAGGAAACACGTGTTTTTCTTCCAAGATTTCAGAAATAAAAAAGATGACACAATCGACACATGTCACATAATCATTATGAGGCGTTGGTGAAAGCAAATGATGATGAGGATTATTTTATGCATGTTTAAATTGTATATTATGGCGGATTGTGTTCGTGAATGCATGCTTCAACAATGATGGTGTTGGAGATGACGAATTCACATTCATCATCACAGGTGAAGTAGCAGTACTACTCAACCGACGACATCAAATATACACTTCATATTTTGAACACGCATTTTTCACAGGCAATATGTTATAGTTTCATATTTGAATTGGCAACACTGAGAGTTTTCACTAGCACCAGACCTTGGCTCAATCAGGAAAATACTGTGACATTGTTTGCAAATTGTCTGAGGTTCGAGTTACAAATGGCAAGGAAACAAAGTGGTTTATTATTGAGGAAATAATTGGACAGTCTGTCCTTTTTACAGTCACATCCAGATGTGCAAAAATGTTTCTCAGACGCAGGCTACATGGGTTATGTTGAAAGGTTACATAATGGTTGCCACTAAACAACAACTGAAGCGTTTGCTAAATCATATGATGGAAACAGAGCTAGTGGGGGTTCTATAGAAATGATAGTTGATGAAGCTGCCATTGCCACAAAAACCAACTTACCTAGATTAGGCCGGAGCTGGTCTAAGACAACAGCGACCAAGAATCTGAATTTCAGAGCATACCTTAAGGCAGAATTCAGAAATATCACCTGGAAGAAAAGCATGTCAGTTTCTCATCTGGAGGACGAATGGAAAGACCTGTTCAAAGGCATTCAACTCTATATAACCTCAGAAGGCAGGTATGATAAGATGATGCTATATCATTTCAAAATCTTAGATCATTTCACAGGGAAGACTCTCTTGAATTTACCTTTCTTATTTCATAAAAGCCTAACCAAAGTATGTAAAAAGATTAGAGCTGAACCTCTGAGTATGAAAAACACTCTTTTTCATTTCATCTTGATCAAATTGATAATCCTAGAAGAACTAAGACAAAGAGGAAGGACTTGGCAAATTTATTTTTTTGGGGAAGGCTTTGAGACCCAAACTCAGCCCATGAATGAGCAGAAGAAAGCTGGGAAAAAGCAATTAAATCCTCAGAGCAGCTCGAGGAGGAGGAGAGCCCTTCCAAGACCACCAGAGGATAGGATTTCAGGCATAAAGTCTCAAAGAGAAAAGAAAAAAATATATTTTGAAACCACTTCAGAGCAACCTATAGTAAAGAAGACAAATATTCTTAATCTACCATACACAGACTCAGAAACAGAGCCAGAGAAAGAAGATGAAAGTCCAACCATTAAAATCCCTAACACTCCGTGGAATTTGCACAAGACTGTGAGACTTTTACTCCCATTGATGAAGGTGAAACATCAAAGAGCAAAAATTCAAAGAAATCACAAAAAATTAAGCAACTAAAGGAAGTGATTCCTCAACATGAGGTTTTGGAAAGAGTAATCAAGGCAAGATACAAATCTCTGTCTAAACATTTCGCAAAGACAAATGCAACATTTGAGAAGTTGGCTCGTGAGAGTGTCAAAAACAAAAAGAGAAAGAAGAAAATCACCAAGGACTATAACAGTTTATGGTGGTTAGCAAAACGCCTTAAGAGGAAAATTAAGAAATTGAAGCAGAAGCATAAGTCGCATCCAGATCTACAGGTACTAGCCTAGGTTACTGTGAATATGCAGGGAGATAAATCAAAGAGACACTAAGTTTTTGATAAAACAACAATTTTGGAGGTGGAAGTTTCCTTTTTGGCCAAGACAAAACTTTCACTAGCGCAAAGGGTAAATTTACAACCAGTTAGTTGGTGAAAGGTAGAGCTTTCACCAGCTAACCAGCAGATCATAAGGCAAATTAGCTGGTGAAAACACAAAAAGAAATTTTTGAAAGCTAAAGCTGGAGGAAGGCAACTTTCAAGTATTTAAAGGGGTTTAAGATCATCAAAGGG
>ML803698.1:176485-189278 GCA_009831015.1 Picea engelmannii
TGAGTATTTCATTATAAATCTATTTCTCTTGTAGATTTTTACTCTATTCAACTATTTCTGAAAAAACACAAGGATTGTAGTCTGTAATAAAAAGAAAATTGTACATACATCTTGTGTTCTTTGTGTTCCTTGTGGTGATGACTTGTTGATGATATATTGATGATATATGTTGTTGATATGTGTTGACATTTAACTGGTTATAAATGATAACAATGAGTAATGAGTTAATGGTTATTGTTAACTAAGGAGTTTTGGGAAAAAGAGCCCTACACTATTCACCCCCACCCTTTCAGTGTAGTTGGTGTGTCCAACAATATATGGGTATTACGGATTTGGTGCTTAGTTGAGGAAATTGGTGTATCTATTAGGTTGGTTCCTACAAAATATATTGTTGAGTTGGTGCTTAACTGAGGAGATTGGTGTCTCTAGTAGGTTGGTTCCTACAAAATATCATGTTGATTTGGTGCTCAATTAATAATATTTGTGTGTCCAGTAGGTTAGCTCCTACAGGATTTGTAACAGTAGGTTGGTGTCTATAGACATTTATAAAGGCAATATTTTGTGGTTTTCTCCAAAACGGTTTTCGAAGTTAAACTCTATGTACCATGATTTGAGTTTACATGAATTTACTATTTTAAATTTAATGAATGATTGATGAGTTCTCAATTAAATTAAAAGGTATCTTATACTTATTCACCCCCCCCTCTCAATATGAGCATAATTTCAAAAATTGGTATCAGAACGGGTTCCTTTAGAAATAGTTTAACCACTAGAATAAAGATGTCAATCAGATATAAATTGTAAGGAAGGTATCCGTACACATGAAGATCTTTTTTTCAATGGAAAAAACTATGCATCATGGAGTATAAGAATGAAGAAATATTTGAATGCCCTTGGTTTTGGTATCTAGGAATTAGTCACAACAGGTTATATAGATGAAGTTGGGAAGGAGTAAAGTGAACACAATGTAAAATCAATAGATTTCATCTTGAGTGGCCTATCAAATTTTCATACTATCAAGGTCATGTAGTGTACATCAGCTAAACATATTTGGGACAAGATACAAAACATTTATGAAGAGAGATCTGATTATTTTTTCAACTATGAATAAGAGATAGAAGAAGCAGAATTTGTGAGAAAGCTAAAACAAGGACCTAGAAAATAGAAAGAAAGGGAGTATAGTGACGATGAAGAAGAATATATCTCCATAACCATGGAAGAAAAACCCATTGATGAAGAAAATGAATATAATAAGAAAGAAAGTCTAGATTGAAAGGAAGTAAATATTGAAGCATAAATCGTTAGTGCCTTAGAAGAAATAGATAGAATCAAGGGAAAGAATATAAAGTAGAAGGATAAATTGCATAAAAATGAAAAGAAATATCATGATATTGAATAAATATAGAATACAATTATCATCATTTAGACTCAACTAAAAGAGGAAAAAAGGATAGAAGAAGTGGTGAGAAGCCAACTAAAATAAAAGGAAGAAAATTGTGAAAAGATAGAAGTTGAAATAGTTTCTTTAAGAAAGGAACCCGAGAAAAAAATTGATCATTTGAATAGAAGCTTGAATTTTGGAAAGAGTACCAAAATCATAGATAATATTCTCAGTTTTGAAAGGTCACCATTCATCAAGAAAAGTCTTGGCTACAACACACACAAAAAAATAGACAGAGATGCAAGCGCTAAGGTTACAAAGCCATAAGAAAAGGGAAATGAATAAAATCCTAATATCTTTTGAAACATCCTAAAAGGATCCATCAATAATGAAATAAACAAAATGAAAGGAAAGGAAATGAATATTTGAAGAAACCTAATTCTTCTCACAAGAACAACAAGAATGAGTTCAGAAGAGTTGTTCCAGCAAGAAAGCCTTTCAAAACTGGGTATCAAAATCACTTTCTTAGCTACTTTTTTTCTTTCAATAATGTGGTCATAAATAAATATATTGTAGATATCATACAAGAAGTGACCATGTGAGAAAAAAAAATGAGTTCCTTACAAGACCTTAAAGGATGATTATTTGAGAAAAAAAAACATAAGTTCTCATGGATTTGCTAACAAAAAATAAAATTCATTTCCTCCTCTACTTGATTACAATACTTAATTTTATAAGTGCAATAAATATAGACACATAGAACATGACTATAGAAACATCGTAATAATGTCTCCTAAAAAAATAGTTAAGAAGGTGTTCTTACCAAGCATAGAGAAGAATACACAAAGGTGTGGAAAAGGAAGCAAGAAGAACAAAAGAAGGAAGAATGTGGACTTGCAATGCATGCTCAAGACGAAGGAAGATAATGGTACACTGATAATGGATTTTCTAAACACATGATTGGGGATCACCCTAAAAGAAGAAAAATAAGGTAGTGTTACCTTTGGGGATAATGTTTCTGCAAGGATAGTTGGAAAAGGTAGTGTTAGTACTAATGATGGAAAGACTAAAAAACAAAATGTTTTGTATGTTGAAGGGTTAAAACAAAATATTCTAAGTGTCAATCAAATGTGTGATCAAGGTTACAACTTCACATTTTTTTCTAAAGGATGTGAGATAAGGAAAGTAGGTTTAGGAAGATTAGTGGAAAATTCAAATAGAACCCTGGGCAATGTATACATTATCGATGAAGTAAAAGGAGAAAAAAGTTGTATGGGAGTGATATCCATTTCATATTTTCAGTAAATGGAATCACAAGATCAGGGGGAAAAACCATTTGTAATTGATGTAAAAAGGGGATAAGTTACATATAGAGGAAGAATTGAAGAAACAAGGAAAGTTGCATATAAGGGGATTATGTTAATTGAATAGGGATTGTCATCAATGACAAAGGGGGAGATTGTAGGAAATATTTTTTTCATTCATGTCACAGACAGGGGGAGACTATAGATGTCTAAGAAAAATATTGGAAGATGGAGATATTGTTGTCATTGATGTCAAATACAAGGGGGAGACTACGTATTTCCAAGATAAAGAATGCAACATGGAGATTGTTGGAAATATTTTTTTTGGATTTTGGATGCTCAATTTGGACACCCTATCTTTGAATTCATTTTTACTATAAATACCTATTTCAAATAGGAGCATAGGTTATATGGTTGGAAATATTATTCTAAGACCTTTCCAACAGTATATGGAACTCCCTCTAACTCCTTAGGAATGAGCATATATGATTTTTTCTATTAGATAACCCAACTACAAAGTTCAGGTCAACCCAACCAATATTTACAAGTCAGACCTAAAAGTGAGCACAAAAACACTATAAATATGGAATAGATGTGTGGATTTGAAGAGAATCCAACCAAAAAGATAAAGTTTGAGGTGTGTAAAAGAGATATAAGGTGCGCAAGAGGATATTGAGAGTATTATTGTGGTCTAAAGGTATAGAAGTAGTTTTCTTGGATTTTTAAGGGTGTGTTGTGAAGGACTGGGGTCTATGATGCAACAAAGTATGTTTTTTTGAGGTTTTGATTCTGCAGTCTAGAATTTTATTATGGGAATGATGCTATGAGGTTTCCTAGGTCATGAAGGATAAATATGACTAGGGTTTGAGGTTATGCTCGGGGTATGAATCAAGGAGAGGCGCAGGAACATGCAAGTTAATGGTATGATGATGTTGTGAAATGCATGAAGTATGAAGCATACAGGTGAAGTAAGAAGTAGTATGTGTATGAAGATATTATATTGGTGTGTATACAAGTCTTACTATGGTGCTTATATGAGGAGATTGGTGTCTCTAGTAGGTTGGTGCCTACACAATATCTTGTTGAGTTGGTTCTCAACTGAGGAGATTGGTGTCTATAGTATATCGGTGCCTACATAATATCTTGTTGATTTGGTGCTTAGCTAAGGAGATTGACATCTCTACTAAGTTGATTCCTACATGATATATTGTTGAGTTGGTGCTCAACTAAGGATATTTTTGTCTCCAGTAGGTTGGTGCCTACAATATTTGTAATAGTAGGTTGGTTCTTATAGACATTTATAAAGACAATTTTTTGGGTTTTCTCCTGCAAGGGTTTCCAAGTTAAACTCTATGTATTGTTATTAGAGTTTACATGTGTTGATTGTGGAGCCTGACTATCTTTCTGATTCAAAGTTCTTTGTTTTCAGCCATGTTTATACCCCATGAAGACTTTACACCTTGGAAGAATGTACACCCTTCCACATGGGGGAGCGTAGTGGGGGCTTGCCCTCCCTGTGGGGTCCAAGGGGGGGGTATACCCCAGGCTAGGGGGTCTAGGGGAAAGTGGGCCCTCGAAGGAAAAATTGCCTTGTAAATCTATATTGTAATTTCATAGTAAATATGAACCATTCATTATATGGTCGCAGATATGACGGTAGAAGTTATGTTAGGTTTTTTTTCCCTAGAAGGAAACCCTCTTTTATGAGGGAAATGTATCATGGCTATGTATCAGTGTGAATATTGTATTTCGAGTGAGGATACTGTTAGAGAAAGAAGAGGAAGTTTCAACAAGTGTGTTGTAGGTTGTATCCCTTCATTTGACGGAGAATGAAAAGGAAGGACCTGGAACTTTATTTGGTGGACATATCCCACACTAGGTGAACCATCTATATCTCTGTCTCTATTGTATTGTGTATCTTATGTGTTGTATTTCCACATTTTATTATATTTTATTGCTCCACGGTCTTGTTTTTTCTAACAACATGCATTTACTATTTTAAAGTTAATGAATGATTGATGAATGCTCAATTAATATGAAATTTATCTTATATTGATTCACCCCCCTCTTAGTATAAGCATAAGTTCAACAACCTCAAGATTGTCTCATATTTAAACATAAGCTTCACCTAGAATTGTATAGTGTCCTCATAACCCTTTTTAGACACTATTGTATTGAGTCTTCAACCAAAAATTCAAAAAACTTTTCCCTTTTCCTTTTTATTTTATTATTTTTGCAATTTAGGGATTCAATTTCTTGATCTATTAATCTAGGTTGATAGATCTAAGTTTTTTTTCATTGTTATATCGCATTGAGCCTAGATCTCTCTCATGCTACTCAATACTTTAGGATTTATATTTGATGATTGACATATTCTAGGATATTGATCATTTGTATTCAAATTTATTATCTTGTGGATCTAACCCTAAGTCATAAATAAAATCTAATGTCCCTAGCTTCACATATTTCATTGACTTTATCATGTTTGGAAATACATAGTGAATAATCATTCTTTCCCTTATTCAATCCATACACAAAGGTTTACATGCCAATGTTGAGATGGTTTCATGGTCTTAATACTTGAATTAGGTAGATCGATGCATTATTAAATGGAATTTGCTAGTTCAAATGGTTAATGTCATGTGGTTTCAAGATTGTTTAGAGGGTTATTAACACTGGTTTTATTGCACAATCATGGTCTCCCTCTCTCAAAATATAAATCATAAAACGTTTAATGCATGAAACATTTAACACTTTGACTCTTGCAAACATTTAATACTTGTGACAAAGGATTGTCAGTTCTGCATATGGTAAAACTTATTTATTTGATACACAATATTTTCATAATGTTCTAACTTATTTACACTCTTAAACAAACTCTTAAGTGAATCCATGTATGTGATCATGGGACAATTTACTTGGAAGTGAAAACATTTCACTTTGGGAATTGTTTTGAGGGTCTCTAGTTACCATTCTATGGGATGTGTGATCTTTTTATATTTGATAAGATATGAACACTTCACATGAACAAAAAGGTTCCCTGTTAAATGGCATGTTAAGCTAAACATAATTGTTGCATCTCCTAAAATTTATCAAGGTTTACATGTTTGGTGATTAATGATTGATGTGTGGTAACACTCTTGATTATATCACAATGTTTAAGCCTCCATGATGTATTAACATTGTCTTATATAAAATTGATCCATTATTTAATTAAACAACTTGGTATTTGGGTATAAAAAAAGCATGTGTCTTAGCTCTGGTTTTAATTAGCAGTGTTATTATATGCTTTGGGTATTGACAAGACATTATTATTGTGTGCATAATAACTATTGAGTAATGGATTCACAACACATAATCAATTATTTACATCTAAACATATTTGAAGCGTTAAATTTGTTCATTGTTGATGCATACTAAAACATAGTTTATATAGTAAATTGTTCCTCACACTTGCACTCTTTATAATACTCATTTGTTACATTATGGATAATTGTTCCTTATGGTCATAACTTATTGAAACTATGCTAGAATACTAAGAGAGGGGGGGGGGGGTGAATGAATATTATTCAATCTTTTACCACTTTTAATCAAAACATGTAATCATAAACTTTATCAAGAATATATCATCAATATGAGCATAAAAAATAACCATAGATACATGGTACACTAGAATTTACATGGAAAATGAAATGGGAGAAAACAACGAAATGATTTATTATACGTCAAAGATTACATTCATAGGAAGCACCAACTTCTAAATTCTCCAGCACCAATTGGAAGGAGGAACCAACACCTTGATTTACAATCACCAACTTAAAGGAAGCTCTAGCTCCTTGAATTCTCTAGCTACAACTAAAAGGAGGATATGACCCCCTAATTTATAGGCTCCAACCTGAAGGAATCTCCAACTCCCTGATTTCTTCGACACCAACTGGAAGGAGGCTACAACCACCTTTCCTTTCCTCATCTTGTTTCCTTGAAATATAAGTGTAGATTCAAATTGTCATTACCACTGATCAACCTCTAATTTCCATTATCACTAATGCATAAACCTGTCATTGTCACTATCACTACAACTATCACTGCTAGTGTCACTATCACGTCAACCTATAACTCATGATCATCCAATCATCCAACATGTCATTGTCACCGTCACTGCCACCATAATTTATATACTATCATCAACCAGATCCACTCAAAGGGATACCAAAACCATCACCAATCCATGTACATGTAAATCAACCATCAACCATGTACATTAACCATCAATCATGTACCAAAACATATACCATACCATGTACCAAACCGTATTCCAAGTATCTAAGATGTGTCAATTTCTCAACAATATGCCTCAAGTATGCACCATAACAACCAATATCATATACCAAGTATATGCCTCAAATATATGTCAATATCAAAAATATGTGCCTCTAACAATGAACCATAACAACCATACACAATGTACTAACGATATGTCTCAAGCATGTATTAATATCACGAAGGCATGAACCTCTATCA
The DNA here is from genome assembly GCA_009831015.1 of Picea engelmannii. Classification (NCBI taxonomy): domain Eukaryota; kingdom Viridiplantae; phylum Streptophyta; class Pinopsida; order Pinales; family Pinaceae; genus Picea; species Picea engelmannii. Next base: position 183,692 of record ML803698.1, read on the forward strand.
TGTACCAAAAAGTGCTTCCAAGACATTCTTTAAGCATGCTCCATAACTACCATGATACAAGCCTCTAAAAAACATGTAAAAGACATACCTTTACTCATAAAGTATTCCTAGTGCATATCATCTAAGAAAAATAGACCAACCTGGTGCATCTCATCTTCAACAAACCAAAGGTATCATCTTCTTCAAGTCCTTTTTATAGATCCACAACTTGCACACTATCAACCCATGGATGTCTGTGCTTTTCTCCACTGTGACCCACAAATGTTCGTGCCTTGCTCCACTGGGACTCGTAGATAACTTTAGAAAGCTAGTTTTCAAACTTTTCCTTCTCTACCTCATACTTCGCTACTTCAGACTTCACTACCTCAGAAATGATACAAAAATATTTACCAAAAGATCACTTGAAATATAGATAAACATTGAACTTATGTGTGTTTATGAGAGACTTCTTGTGCTATATTTATACTTTTACAAATTCACTTCTTTACTTAATTCAAGGACTTATTATTATAACCACTTTACCCTTTAACTAATGAATTTTAATTATTTAAGGGCTTCTTGACCATTCTTCGGGGATTCTAATTTCATGAGGAAACGATTCCTAAACCATGAGAAACCACGTGGTGTACCAACTATATTTGGAGATGACATGATGATGACTATCCATATGATCCAGTTGGCTATTGGTAGCCACCCACCTATCCTAACTCGCTCCTCTTGTTTGTTTTTAGTTCAACACGTTCTTTTCTATTTCTTTGTAATTGTGGTTTCTACACTTTTGGGGATGTTTGAATCCCTACACATATTCCAAGTGGATATTGGCGGCCTCTCACCTAATCCAACTGGATTATTTTGTATGTTTTCATGTCAGCACATCTTGTTATAGTTCCAGGGCCATTTTAGAGGCCTAAACAATGTATTTTTGGCTCGCCATAGTCAAACTATAGACAAAGTTAGCATTTGACAACAAAATGTGTAGTTCTTTGAAAGACCTTTCCAATGGGCTACCACACACCTAAAACGGAGGTCGTATGCAAAAGTTACGACCCCGGGAAGTTGAGGTACCAACTTACCCATAAGGGCCCACATGAATTTTGACATTTCACCTCCTAGAGTTAGGTTTTTGATGTATAGGATTTTGGAATTCATTAGTAATATAAAAAGGCCTCTAGAGACTAATTTTAATTCATTCATCTCAGACGGATGTGCATAGAAGCCACATCGGTTCTCAGAGATAGCTACCACCATTCGAGAAAGTGTTTCAGTTCTTTAGTTTTATAGCTTCAACCTATTTAATTTATTTAATAGAAGATATTGTTCAATGGATATATGTGTTATTCTTCATATATTTGTGTTTATTGTATTCAATATGTAATCAGTTTGTTCTGCTACTAAATCTGGATCAATGGTATCAAAGTGGTCTACTCTTCATTTATTTTTCTTCCTGCATGTCCCCGATAAGATCTAGGTACAAGAAGTTGGGACTCAATCCAATCGATTCATTGCAATATCGGTCGTGCCGAGCCTGACAACAACCCATGGGGGCCGAAAATAAATATGATGGAGAAGGATATCCTATTAAAATGTTTCTCGAGGAATCCCTCACGTTAAAAAGGAATGAAATGATGGACAAATTTGCACAGATCCTTTGACAGTTGCCCACAGGAGAAGCATATTCATCAAGTAGTGATGGAACCCTCTTCAAGGTACAAGTAAAATTTGATATTCCATTATCTTAAGGACTGATAGATACGGATGTTGTAGATAAATGGGTGAATCTTCTCAAAGGGTATTTTTCGGTTCACAATATTTCCGATAGGGAAAAGATTACTTTGGCACTCCCCAAGGTCACCCCCCATGTTAAGGATTGGTGGGATACTTACCTGAACAAAGGGTCATAGAGGAATCTACAATATTTTTGGTGGCCCCTACATGGGATTCCTTCCTGGACACCATTAAAAAACAATACTACCTTGTTGGAAGATACGAGGACCAATATACCAAATGGACCACGCTGCATCAAGAAAGGGACCAGGCAGTACCAGATTTCACCAATATTTTCCATACCCTCTGCAACAAATTGGGTATAAAAGACTCTGAGTGTCATCTGGTGCTCAAATACCACGGTTGTTTGCATATATACATTCATGGAGTTTTTGTACATCGCCTCATTGGGCAGAGCTTTTGTGTATGAGTCTAGACCCTGCGGTGTTATTTTTACTTTGGGTAGACAATTGTACAGGACACCAGAGGTAGCGCCACCTACAGTTATTTATTTAATATCTATTAAGCAATGTAGTAAGGTCATTTCATAGACTGGGAGGTTCATCTTCTTTGTGATCCGTGCTCACAGTAAGGAGAAGGTTGTCGCCACATCTGTGGCCTCTACATAGATCCTCTCTTTGTAGTAGAAGAAAGTGGACGAGATCGTGGAAGAATACAGAGACATCTTCTCCTCACCCACTGGAGTACCAATGCACTACCAAGTCAAGCATCCAATTGATCTAGCCCCCGGTGCACCTTTACCTAATGGACCAGTCTATCATTGCTCGCTGATAGAAAATGATGAAGTCAAGCGTCAAATCCAAGAGCTTCTTCAAAAGGGGCACATCATAACCAACCCCTCCCCTTGTGGAAGTCCAATTGTACTGGTGTAGAAGAAGGATGGGACTTGGAGACTCTACATTGATTACAGAGCCTTAAACAAAATCATAGTCAGGATCTGGTACCTAATTCCTAGGATTGATGACCTTCTTGACCAACTCAAGGGGGAAAAGTTATTAAGCAATATTGACCTAAAGTTTGGCTACCACCAGGTTCCCATCGAAACAACTGATGTATGGAAGACAACCTTCAAATCTAAAGAAGGTCTCTTCGAATGGTTGGTCATGCCCTTTGGCTTAACAAATTCACCAACCACTTTCATGAGTTTGATGGATGATGTATTGCAACCCTTCACAAACTCCTTTGTGGTGGTGTATTTGGATGACATCCTCATCTTCAGAAGAACTTGGGAGGAGCACATGTGTCATATTCAATAGGTTTTGAGCACTCTGCGATAGCAAAAGCTATATGCCAACTTGGGAAAATGATATTTTGGCATGAATAGGGTCCAATACTTGGCCTAAATTATTGATCAACATGGGGTACATGTTGATCCAGCTAAAATCCAAGCCATCTGTGACTGGCCAGCCCCGACCAAACTAACTAAGCTTCAGAGCTTCTTGGGACTAGCCAAATTTTACTGACGTTACATGTTGGGATTCTCCCATATTGCATGGGCCCTCAACCAGGTGACCAAGGGAGGTGGCAGGGAAAATTTCATGTGGGGGAAGGAACAACAATGAGCATTCTATTATCTAAAGCATCGCTTGTGCTCAACTCGAGTACTCTCCTTTCCTAATTTGCAACAACCATTTTTGATTGAGACTAATGCATCTGACTATGTTGTAGGCACAGTTCTCACTCAACATGACCATCTGATGGCATACCATAGTGAGACACTCTCAGATACTATATGGAAATACCCAACCTATCAAAAGGAAATGTATTCCATTGTACAAGCCTATCATCAATGGAAAAATTACATTCTAGGAAAGGAGATGATCATCCACATTGATCACAATCCTCTGTGGTTCATACGAACACAAGGGAAATTACAGAATGACCTCCATCAAAAGTGGTCCACCTGCCTACAAAAATTCCATCTCAACATAAAGTATAAGATAGGGATCTCAAATAGTTTCATTGACCTCCTCAGTCAACCTCCTATGGCTGCACTCACCATTGTGCTCCATTCCTATGGACATGAGGCATCTAAGTGGCCCCAACTTTATCAGCAAGATCCAAACTTCACCACCTCCTATCATCTCTTGGGTGCAAGCGCAACTGTCACTGGTTTTCACATTCAGGACTGACTATCATGCCATATGGGCCATCTTTGTGGTCCTACAAGAGAACGTGCAAATATAATCTAGGAATCCCACTATAGTCGGATGGTAGGACATTTTGACATGGAGAAAATTGTGGTCATTCTTCATAAACATTTTTATTGGCCAAAAATTCGACAGGACATCAACAAGTATATCAAATCTTTCACTGCCTATGCCATTTCCATTCCATCCATCAAGAAGCAAGGCTTATACACCCCTCTTCCTACTCTTGAGAATCCTTGGTAATCCATATCAATGGATTACATGTCTAGCCTTCTATCCACCAAGCAAGGAAATGATTGCGTATTTTTGGTCGTTGATCAGTTTTTAAAGATGTCCATCTTCACAACCTGTAAGAAGAATATCACATCAGAATATACTTCCAAGATCTTCTTCGAACGAGTGTGGGTCCATTTTGGGATACCAGAGACCATCATGTCTGACCGGGACATTAGGCTCCTCAGTACATTTTTGTCGAGTCTCTGGTCACTGTTGGACACCAAGCTCAGTAAATCCACTTCTTTCCACCCCGAAACAAATGTCCAAACATAGTTTGTCAATCAAATTATTGTGCACATCCTGTGCATGTAAAAATCTAAGAATCCACGTACATGGGATGAGAGTCTCCCCTATGTTCAACACAATTACAACAGGGCTCTCCATAGCTCCATTGGCCATAGCCCATTTCAGGTGGGGATGGGATTCCAACCATTAGGTCCCATGGTAGTTTCACTACCTCTTTCCACCACATAGACATACCCTTCCCATGTTCATTTTGAGACCGACAAAGCCACTAGATTCATTGAGAAGATTCAACAGATCCGCCAATAGGTTGAAGATATTTTGTAACAATCCAATGCTAAGTACAAGAAGCACCATGATCAACACAGGGTACCACACTAGTTTCAGGTTAGTGACAAAGTCTGGTTATATTTGCAGAAGGATCATCTCACGGGGCCCAATCAAAAGCCTCACCCACTTCACTATAGTCCTTACACTATCACCAAGGTTGTGGGTAGCAATTCTTTTGAGCTCAACACTCCACCCTTCCTTGGCCTCCACCCAGTTTTCAATGTGGACCTCCTTCGGTCATATTTTCCACCATTATTGGACACCTCAAAGATCACAGAACAACTGAAACCAACAGAGCTCAACCCTGACTGCATGGAACAAGCATCCATTGATTAGATAGTGGACACATAGGTCAAGAGCACTCGCCAGCAGAGGGTTCAACTTTATCAGGTTGTCAAGGAAGTGAAACTCCTACACCAAGGAAACTGACTCACCATGGCCAAATACAACAGAAGTTTCCTCACCTAATTGGGAAACTCAATGCAATGGAGACCATTTATTCCTAAGGGGGGAATATTGATCCAGTTGGTTATTGGTGGCCACCCACCTATCCGAATTGTCTCCTCTTGTCTATTTTTAGTTTAATACATTATTTTGTACTTATTTGTAATTATGGTTTCTACACTTTTGGGGCTCTCTGGATCCCTACACATATTCCAGATGGATATTGGTAGCCTCTCACCTAATCCTACTGGATTATTTTGTATTTTTTCATGTCAGGACATCTTGTTGTACTTCCAGGGCCTTTTTGGAGGCCTAAACAATGGTTTTTTGGCTCACCATAGTCAAACTATAGACGAAGT
>ML803698.1:199770-211629 GCA_009831015.1 Picea engelmannii
ACATGGGACACCCACGATGTATCTCTATAACCTCCATCAGACATCATTCATCCTTATCATAGGGACACCCATGGTCAGTCCCTCGAGGTTTCTCTACACCTCATGAAGGCTTTGGACAACATATTCATCATCCTCTCCTTCCTTTGGTCAATTCTCTTCTATAGTTATACAAAAATTCAGGACCATCCCCATTAGAAAAATTGGTCCAACATCTATGTCATGATGATCAAAATGATTATTTACACTACCTACAAAAAAAATATGTATTTAAAAAACCCAAAATCATCATAAATTTAAAAAATCCACAAAACACATAGAAGGTCATTTTTCTTATCAATGTCATCCCACTAAGCCTAGAGAAGTAGTATGATATTGGGGCCATGCCTAAATTTTCTTTATGAATACAATAATTCCTTAATCACAGTGATCTTCTGATCCCACCAATAAAGAAAATCATGTCCATAGAGGATTGTAGTAAAATCTCCACCAAGACAGGGCATGTTGTTTATCCATCTACTCATCTTGGGCTCACTGGGCCCAAGAAAAGGTGTTGATATATGGGGTCTCATATGTGGTATCCTCTCTAATAATAATGAAATGAGGATCAAACCATACATGAACTATTTATGATGGCCTATCTTACATTTAGTTAGTTTGTCCCTCATATTAACTAGAAATATGGTACACTAATTGAACATTGTGGGGTTGAGGCACTCCATAGTGTAACCGATATGAGCCTTTGATGCCAAGGTGGGTCCTATAGATCCATCCACCCAAGTAATAGTAAAAATGATCGTGTGGAAAGGTAGATCCACTATATCTTTGATTGGCACTTTATTATTTCTTTTACAGGCTCTGCGACGATAGGGTGCTACAATATAGTCATCAATAGAGCATGTATCTCGACCCTTCCCACCCATTGGGATGATCGACACCCTACACTGAGTTAATATAATGATGAAGTAGATATCCTCCACTTATATAGTTACTATCTTGCAACCAAATTGCAATGTACCCCAAATTTACCCATAAACTTCAATACCTTTCAGGCATTCTTTAACTATACTAAAGAATAATTCTATTACTTCTTTTATATTCCGCAATTTACACTTACCATTTCCTTGACATGGGTGCAATTTAAAAAAAAAAAAAAGACTATCTCAATCTTATTCTCCAAAAGATGGTGAAAGGGTAGCTTAATAACTAAACCATTATATTCACCTTGGTAATTCCATTCTATTCACGCAAAAATAACATAGGTCATACTATGGGATTATGTAAATACATGTAATGACCCCTAGGACTAATGTATTTTTCAATCCATAGGTCGTATGTGAAATGTCTCTTTTATACATAGTTATTTCATATGTAGTTATTTCTAACATGGCACCAATACGTATAAGCGTTAATGCTCTGAATGGTTGTGATTATATGGTTGGTACAAGTGGTTTAGTTTCTTGTCATTTAACGCTCTCATGATAACCAAATTTGGCACAAGGGCTAATGAATCTGATAGGTAATATTAACCCATAACTAGACGAACATGAAAGACTAAACTATAACCCTAAATAGACTATCATCGCACTCACCATAAATATTGATAAGAGATATGAAGAGGTAAGACTGTCATGACTTAAATAAACCCTTCCTACAACATTTATGGTGTCCTGTAGCGTACTCCTTTGGGTCATCGCTCGACCACCATGCCCATTGTGTCTCTTCCACCTCACTCTATTCAAATTCCCTAGGTACAGCTCGTAACTATCGCCATTAATCTTCTTGGGAGAGGGTTTTCTAAGGATATTGTTTCATTCTTCTCCCTTGGCTCTGTGTATTTGCAAAATGTTGCAATGCTAACCCTCATGATGTTAAACTCGGTGGCATGGAAAAAATCATGGATTTGGGCTCGATATGGGCGGGAAGGAAACTAGGAGGCACTCACCAGTCAAATACCACCCTATATGACGTAAGTAACTTCTCGATTGTTTTATTTGGACTCTTTGTGTTTCTAAAAATTCATCATGCGCACCAGTCACCCTCTAATTCCTATTAGTTCTATTGGTCCTAACTTACGTGGTTTGAGATATCATTTTAATGGTTAGTATTATACTGGGAAATGATTAGGGTTTTATTGTGGATCCACTTTTAATCTTTGTATCAGTTTTCTAAACCCTTATACCCTGCAACAAACATTTTCTTTGTGAAAAATAACGTAAGAAGTCTCAGACTGTAATAATGTTGAATGGAGCGAGAATGTCCACACAGTGTAGGCGATAGTTCGGTTATATATAATGTCGGGTTTACTGCATCTTTGGTTTCTCGTTCTATGTCACTAGTGTTTACACAACCTGATATAGATGTAAATTATTTGCCTGAGCTTTTTAGAGGTCTCGCTACTTTGGCATAACTCCTTCTCTATTTCATTGTTTGGCTGTGTGCATCGTGGTTTTATTGAGTTTTTATATCCTATATAGGAACCAGGTTCTCTTCTGTTTGAAAATCATTTTCCCTATGCGATGTGAGTTTACAATTTCGTTCCTTTGAGGTTTAAATTAACAGTTATGAAGATTATATGGAACTCTTGTGCCTCTGTTTAAATCTTCTGAATTCAAATCTCTTGATTCTGAGAATATACCACTCAGTGCTTGTTGTGATTCAATTTTGTTTCAAAATAGAACGACATAAGTTTGTAGGATTATCCATTTTGTTTACAAGGAGTTCCTTTTTCCTAAAATACGTTTTTAGCATCTGGCCTATAACTTTCTTATTTCTGGTCTATGTCATTATATGGTGAAGGTTGAGATTGTAAGCTTTTACCATCTGGCCTATAAATTTTTTATTTTTTGTCCACGTCATTATATGACGAAGGTTGAGATTATAGGGTAACTATTTGAACATACCCTCAGTTACATCCGAGTTATACTTCCAATGGGTTTATATAATATTTTCCTCAGATTCTGTGTATTTAAAAACGTTGTGCTTAACTTATTTGAGTTCCATTTTATCAACATTTCCTAAATTTAAGAAACTGACTTCGGTGTCCCATAACTCTGTCTACAATTTTTGAGCTGGAAAAAAATAATGCCTCTGTGGGATACGTTGTACCCTATGCAAATTTATCATTTTGGAATTCTTGATTTAACTTGTCAAATTTCACTTTGTAAAGAAGGGAATCCTAAGTATTCTGAACTTTGTTCTCGATTGCATTTTCCTTTATAATAAATCTGTGGAACTTATGAGGACAGTATCTTAGATTCCTATATGTGATACGAACTGGAAATTATGTAGAGAATATTTATACTGAGTGTTATTGATTGTTCTTCTTAGGCAGTGTTTTACATGTTGAACATTGTACAATCTACTTTTACATTTGCACAATCAATTAATTTGTTTGGTTACACATCTAATGATGGGACCCCTGTTTCACTGTGAGGGTACCCATCAACCATTTCAAAGTTCCCTCCTCCCTTCGGCATGTCGATAGATCGCTTCAATGACACTGACTAAAAGTGCACCTATGCCAACCTCAAGCTAAGTGCTAATCCTGTGTGGAAAACCTTTGATGTCTTAACTACTTTATCTTCAATATTTAGATTTCATTGTCTTCTATTTTGACACTAATTATCCATCTCAGTTTCCCTGCAGGACTTATACAGTTGCAATCAACGGATACAGGATAATGCCTTACTTGAAAAAGGTATTCAATTTCTGATTTTAATTTTTAGGTTTGAAGGATTCAGATTTGGGTTTTCGGTGGTACTAGGTACTTACCCAGGGTCCTCTATTTGTAAATATTTGGATCCAATCCTGTGGATATACAGATCCTTTATTATTTTTGTTAATAGGATGTACATATATTTCATCAACCCAACGGACATTGTTGCTTAACTGATCAGTCTATGTACTATGGATTGAATAACTTTGAAAAAAAAACTTTGTTTAGGGTTTACTGTGGGATAATTGAACTGTACATTTTTATGTTGTTGGCATAGTCTTATCAATGGAAACTTTACTTGAATTTCTCATGTGTCCAAGAATCGATAATCTTGTCATGTATGAGTAATTAGATGTTTAAGTAGTTCTGAAATTTTTGTTCAAGAAGCTCTCTCTCTCTCTCTCTCTCTCTCTCTCTCTCTCTCTCTCTCTCTATATATATATATATATATATATATATATATATATATATATATATTCATTCTTAGTCTCGTTTTGGATTTTGAATAGACTGATTCTTAGATATTTAATACATCCCTACGTATTTAAACCTACATCAATATATATACATATATTTGCACTTTTTGTTCACTTCCAGAATTTCATTTAGCATTCTTCAATTAACCAATAATCCTTAAATTTTATACCTATTTGTACATAATCACATGCCTGGAAGTGTTAGAATTAATACAATAATAATTCAATTTATCTTAGATGCATATCCAATGTATTTACATAACTCAAGTCCATCAACAGTTAATACACACAGTAACTTTCTTAACTTTACTCAATGAATACAATCAAACTCTAAGGGCTTATTCCACAATTCATTTCATTCTACCAGTTATTAATTCAGTAAAAAAAATTCAACAAGGAGTAAGTAGAAGTACATATCTGAACAAAGTGTTGGGACAACAAATGGAACAACCAAGTTCCACCCAACCATAGAACAAAACAGCCAATCCACTTTCTCCATTCACCCCCTAGATTGACCATGAATCCATGAGGGCGAACTCCAAAACTCCTCTTTAGCTATAGTCCTCCTTCAGATTAGAAAATTCTCCTTGCCTCACAATCAGAAAACAATGCTCATAACAACAAGTGATATTCTTTTTCCTCCCAGCATATTAAGAAGTGTCCTCCCTCCTCCCATATTCTATATATGAAAAAGCATCTTGTGCCTAGGTCTTTTTCCCCTTGGGAATTTTCGCAGCTTTACAAGTCCAGGATTTTCAGGGGCTGCCAATGGCCAAATTCCTGATTTTCCACTTGTAAAACTCAACCATGAGGTAGTTCCCACATGTTCCCCACTCATGGAGTCATGGTCAACTGATTTCAACCTGGTTGTTCCATTTGTCTCTCAGCAATAAATATAAAAATATTTGTTTCTTACAAGTTTCATAGTCAAAGAGTTGGTTGGGAAAATCAAATCTTTTCCCAACAGTCATAATAATAAATTACAATTAACTAAATTCCAAATTCGGAATTGCCATAAATGGCAATCATTTTTCCAAATTTGAATTTGCCAAAAATGAAAATAAATTCCTAAGTGTATTCAGACCTTAATAATAATTTATTTTTGTGGATATTACATCCTTTCCCCCTTCAGTACAACACTATCCTCATTGTTCATTCCTTTCTCAAAATAGGGTTGGATAAGATTTCTACAAATCTTCCTCCAATTCTCAAGTGGCCTCCTCAGGACTAAAGTGCTTCCCTTGCACTTTTACCTGGGCGACGATTCTATTTCGTAGTGTTATTTCTCTCCTGTCTAGAATGCACAGGGGTTCCGCTTGGAACTCGCCTTCTGGTTCTACCTACACCATGTTCCAATATATCATGTGAGTAGTATCATGAACGTAATTTTTTAACAAAGAAACATGAAATACATTATGAATTTTTAGATTTGCAGGAAGTGCAAGCTAGTAAGCCACGGGTCCAATTCGAGCTAAGATCTTGAAAGGGCCACAAAACTTGGGCGCCAACTTGGAACAATTTCCTAGCTTTAGTGAACTTCTTCTTTATTTGACTTTTAAATACATGTGGTCTCCAACTTGAAATTTCTGTTGTCTTCTTTTCAGGTCTACGTAACTTTTCTGTCTATCCTATGCATCTTTTAAATTATGTTATACTTTTCTTACCGTATTCTCCATTTCCTAGAGCATTTCTAGTCCCACCATGATTCTGTCAACTGGGTTATCCTAGCTAATCAGAGTTGTACACTTTATGTCATATAGTACTTTGAAGGGGATCATCTTAGCCATTGTTTGGTAACCATTTTTGTATGCAAATTCCACCAAGTGCAGGTAGTCTTCCCACTTACTTGGTTTTGTCCTTACATAGATTTGTAGCATATATTCTATGATTTGGTTTGTCCGTTCAGTCTGCCCATCTGTTTGTGCATGGTAGCTTGTGATGAAATTCAAGTTAGTATTCAACCCTGCAAATAATTCTTTCCAAAATGTAGATGTAAATTTGGTGTCTCTATCTGAAATCACCATTTTATGAATACCATGCAGTCTAAAAATTTCCTTCATGAATATTTCAGCGATGTTAATAGATTTATAAGTAGATTTTACAGGAATAAAATGTGCAGATTTGCTAAGCTTATCAATTACTACCATAATTGAATCATTTTGTTTCTGAGTTTTAGGAAAACCTGTGATAAAATCTAGTGATATGGTCTCCCATTTCCATTCCAGTATAGGTAGATGTTGCAATAGGTCAGCTCGATGCTAGTGAGCAGCCTTCACCTGTTGACAATATTGGCATATAGACAAGTATTATGTTGTCTCGCCTTTCATATTAGGCCAATAAAATAACTTCTTCAGTGTTGTTTCCATTTTCTGGTATCCCGGATGACTAGAATATGGTTTCTTGTGTACTTCGTCCAAAATTGTTATCTTTAATCCAGTAGAATCTGGTATGTATAATCTGTTTTTGAATCTAGGTAGACCATTTATGTCCAAACTCAGATCTGTTATGTCTAAATTTTTGGCATTATTTTGTAAATTTCCCATTGTTTTATTGTATTTTTCATCATTATTACTTGCAGCTTTTATCATTTGCTCAATATCGCTTTCTTCCCTTCCAATGTTTATCTCAAACAACCCATGAATTATTCTACTTAAACCATATTCCACTTTGTTTTCTTTACCCTTGATGTGTCTTACATCGAAATCGAATTCGCTCAAGAAGGCCAACCATATTGCTTTCCTTGCGTTAAGGTCTAGTTGACTAAACAAGAATTTCAAACCACCGTTATCCGTTAGTAACAAAACTTTTATGCCCATTATATAGTGTCGCCACATTTTTAATGCATGGATGACGACTGCTAATTTTAAGCCTTGAGTGACGTAGTTTCGTTCGTTCTCTTTTAGTTTTCATGACTCGTAAAAAATAATGTGCCCTTCTTGAGTTAGGACACCTCCCAAACCTTCCTTACTTGCATCCACGCAGACTGTGAAGTCTTTATCCAGATATTCTACCCTTAAAATGGGTGTGGTTGTTAACAATTCCTTTAACTTATTAAAACTATCCTCACATTTATGTGACCAATTAAACTTGGTTCCCTTCTTCTGTAGGGATGTGATAGGGTATGCAATCTTAGAGAATCCCTCTATAAATCAACGGTAGTACCCATTGATTCCCATGAATGACCAGATGTCCACTACATCCTTATGGATAGGCCATTACATGATGGCTCTTATATTCTTTGGGTCAACTGCAATACCCTCTTCAGATATTACATGTCCTAGGTATTGTATTTTCTTTTGATAAAAGTCAAATTTGTCGATTTTAGCATACAGTTTGTGTTTTCTTAAAGTTTGCAATATTATCCTTATATGTTCCTCGTGTTCTTATTCTTTTTTTTAATACAGTAGGATATCATCAATAAATACCAAAACAAACTTATCCAAATACTGACTGAAAATGTTGTTCATTAAACACATAAATGTTGTTGGTGCATTAGTGAGACCAAACGGTATAACAACAAATTCATAATGTCCATATCTCATCCTAAATGTTGTTTTACTTATGTCTTCATCCTTTATTATAACTTCATGATAACCAGATCTTAAATCCAACTTAGAAAAAATCTTTGCCCCACCTACTTGATAAAACAAATCATTGATTCTAGGTAGGGGGTATTTGTTCTTAACAATCATTTTGTTTAATTGTCTATAATCAATGCATAATCTTAGAGTTTTGTCTTTATTTTTAACAAAAGGGATTGGTGCTCCCCATGGTGAGATACTTGGCCTGATGTATTCCTTTTCCAACGGTTCTTGTAGTTGAATCTTTAACTCTGTTAATTTGGGTAAACTCATTCGGTAGGGTGCCTTAGATATAGGGGTTGAACCAAGAAGCAGATCGATAGAGAAGTCTATCTCTCTTCATGGGGGAAGTTCAGGTATTTTGTCAACAAACACATCTCTAAAATCATGTAAGACGACAAAATCTTCTAGGCTAGGTTTATTTTCTTTTTCCAACATATTTGTCACTTGGATAGCATAAATCTGACAACCTTTTCTCTCGCACTTCTTAAATTGCATTGTTGAAATCTGCCTAACTGAGACTGGTTTTCGTATGCCTTGTATTGTCCTAATAGTTTTTTTTTTTGTCTTTGTAAGTGAGTGATTTTCCATAAGAATCCAAAACTGCTTTATGCGTCTCTAACCAGTCCATTCCAATAATTATATCATAAGACCCTAATGGTAGACTATTCAGATTTATCTTTATGTTTTGACCACCTAAACTAAACTCACAACGAGAAATGAAATCGATTACTTTTCTTTTTGTTCCTGTTGCTAGTTATACTAGCCAATATTTTGCATGTCTTATTTTCTTAAGTTTATTTGAATCCACTACACCAGGAGCAACATAACTCAAAGTAGCTCCTAGATCAATTAAAATAGAAACACGATTGTTGTTAACTTTACATTCAACTTCCACTACAGTGGACTGGTGGTCAGCTTATCGACCATCCATGGCTGCGTTAATCCTGTGTAAGCTTTTGCCCACTTCTCCCACTGTAGAGGCCTCCTGCAGGTTGTGAATTGTGGTCCTTGCTGCAGAAGTTAAAATTGGACAATTCCTCCTTAAATGGGGTTCTCCACATTCCTAGCATTTTAATGGTTCTATAGGGTTGTCCCCAAACTTCTTGGTTCCCATATTAAATGGTTTTCCTCCTCCTTGGGTGTTCTGGTTGTTGGAGTGAAAATATTTCCTTGGAAATCCCTTTACTGCATTTAAGAAAGGGACTGGTTGATATCCCTTCTTTTGCTAGTTCATTATGTCTTGTTTCTTGTCTTTCCAAGCCTTGGGAAATTTAGACTGATGTTTTTATTGGTCGTAACACATTCGGGCCTTCCTTAAAACTTCACTTAAGGTCTTGGGGTTGTCGAATTCGATCCTATCCTTATAGGACTATGGTAAGAAACTTAACAATCGCTAGATTTTTACTTTGTCTTCCCGGATATAAGGCACGAACCTTAATAATTCTAGGAATTTGTTTATCAGGTCATCCATAGTCATTTGATCGAGTCATAGCTCATAAAACTCTTTGGTCTTTCTTTCGTAGTAACTTTCAGACAAATACTATTTTTTAAAGTATTTCTTGAAATCCAACCACTCCATATTATTTTCCTTTAGGACCTTGGCCAACTTCAGGTCCTGCCACCATATAGTTGCTTTTCCTTTCAAGTTGTACATGGCCATTCTGACCTTCATTTTGCTGGAATAATTGTAGATCTAGAAATATTTTTTTATGTCTAGTAATCATGCTTCAACCTCTTTCCCTGTCCTGGATTCCCTGTCAAAGGTGGACGGTTTGATTTTATTAAACTCTCCCTCTAGATGGTCCACCTGGTTCCTCTTTCTTCATGTGGTTGTTTTATCTTCTGTTGATGGTGTACCTTCAGAGGAGTTGTCCCCTTTTTCTTCTTCAAGAACAGAATTCATAGAGGCCTTTTACTGACCTCTTCTTCCTATTTATTTTCTTTTGGGATCTTCTTTGTTACTATTATTCACATTAGTAATTCATTTATTTCCTTGTATTCTTCTTGTGCCTTTTTAAATTTCTCATTGTCTGCCTTGAAAACTTGCAGTTCCACAATAAGATTTCTCATGGTTTCCAGAACCTAGGTAACTAAACTTCCTTCATTGTTTTTCCTAGGTTCTTCAGGAGGTCCTTGCTCAAGATTCTCCTCGAGTCTAATCTCTGCTTCATTCTATGTTGCCATTATCACAATAGAAATAAAGTTTTTATGTTTGTAACAGTAAATGTTTTGTTAGTTTTTCATTAAACATAAAGCATGTGCTAAGCAAATATTTTTGGCCCTGTTTAGGTTCCAAGTGATGTAACCTTTTCTCTAATACCATATGTAATGTACCCAAAATTTACCCATTAAAACAAAAAATTCAATTAGGGTCATTAGAGTTGTTCATTCATCTCCAATACCTTTCAAGAATTCCTTAACTATACTACAGAATAATTATATTACTTCTTTTATCTTCCGCAATTTACACTTACCATTTACTTGACATAGGTGAAACTTAAAAAAAAACCAAGACTATCTCAATCCTATTCTCCAAAAGAGGGTGAAAGGGTAGCTTAATAACTAAACCATTATACTCACCTTGGAAATTCCATTCTATTCATGCAAAAATACTATAGGGCATACTATGGGATTACGTAAATACATGTAATGACCCCTAGGACCAATGTATTATTCAATCCATAGGTCATATGTGCAATGTCTCTTTTATACATAGTTATTTCATACGTAGTTATTTCTAACATGGTGCCACTACGTATAAGAGTTAATGCTCCTAATGGTTGTGATTATATGGTTGGTACAGGAAGTTTCGTTTCTTGTCGTTTAACACTCCCATGATAACCAACTTTGGCACAAGGGCTAATGAATCCGATAGGTAAGAGTAACCCATAACCACACGAATAGGAAAGACTAAACTGTAACCCTAAACAGACTGTCATCGCACTCACCATAAAAATTAATAAGAGATCTGCAGAGGTAAGATTGTCATCACTTAAATAAACCCTTCCTGTGACATTTATGGTGTCCTATAGTGTACTCCTTTGGGCCATCGCTCGACCACCATGCCCATTGTGTCTCTGCCACCTCACTCTATTCACATGGCCTAGGTACAGTTGGTAACTATCACCATTACTCTGCTCGACGAAGGTTTTTCTAAGGATATTGTTTCATTCTTCTCCCTCAGCTCTTTGTATTTCCAAAACGTTGCAACACTAACCCTAATGATGTTAAACTCGGTGGCATGGATAGAATCGTGGAGTTGGGATCAATCTGGGTGGGAAGGAAACTAGGAGGCACTCACCAGTCAGATACCACCCTATATGAGGTAAGTAACTTCTCAGTTGTTTTATCTAGACTCTCTGTGTTTCTAAAAATTCATCATGTGCACCAGTCACCCTCTAATTCCTATTAGTTCTATTGGTCCTAACTTCCATGGTCTAAGATAGAATTTTAATGGTTAGTAGTATACTCAACAATGATTAGGGTTTTATTGTGGCTCCACTTTTAATCTCTGTATCAATTTTCTAAACCCTTATACCCTACGACAAACATTTTCTTTGTGAAAAATCTCGTAGGAAGTCTCGGAATGTAATAATGTCTAAGGGAGTGAGAATGTCCACACAGTGTAGGAGCTAGTTCGGTTATATATAATGTCAGGTTTACTGCATATTTGGTTTCTGATTATGTGTCACTAGTGTTTACATAACCCGATATAGATGTGAATTCTTTGCTTGAGCTTTTTAGAGGCCTCGCTTCTTTGGCATAACTCCTTGTCTGTTTCGCTGTTTGGTTGTGTGCATCATGGTTTTCTTGAGTTTTAATATCCTATATAGGAACTAGGTTTTCTTCTATGTGAAAATCATTTTCCATATGCGGTGTAAGTTTACGATTTTGTTCCTTTGAGTTTTAAATTAACATTTATAAAGATTATATGGAACTCTTAAGTGATGCAGGAGCATCGCTCACTCATCAAGCGAGCCAGCGCGTGGAGCAAAGAAAAGACAGCTGGAGAGTGCCAACATTCAAACTTTGAAATATTTTGATATTTGGTGCACCAAACATTAATGCATTGATGTAATGAAGC